>PVKM010049787.1:0-10867 GCA_004027735.1 Carollia perspicillata
GTTTTAATCTGTGAGTATTATTTTAGAATCAGGTGTGCAATTAGTATAAACGAGTGATTATTTTAACTAAGTGGTTTTGTATGCTGGTTTATTTACTATAAGCCTTGGTGCTTTTGTGTTTGTTTGTTTCATAGACTCTGGATTGATGTGAAATAATTATTTGGAGACAATCCATATATAGTGTAAAGTTTGCTAACTTTCTAAAATATTTTCTCACAAACACACCTGAAAATTATTAAGATGCTTGTCCAGATTTAAAATAATTTAACATATCTTTGATCTATGTTGTAGCACACTGTAGGAGAAATTAATGTTTTCTCACTAATCCCGACTTGAATCATTTCTGTGAAATCTTGGAAATAAAGCACAACCTGAGCAATCCAGTCATATGCTGGTAAAAAAAAGTTTCCTATGAACACATGTCAATATAGAATACTTATACCTAACAAATCTCTATTAGAATTTCCAAATATAAATACCAATCCCATCAAATAGTATTTCTAGGCATATTATCTCAGTTTGTATTGCTCTCCAAAACAAGAATAGCATTTATTTGTGATTCGTTTTATTTCAGATACAGCTGCGCCTCCCCATAGGACTGCCCAGATTTGCAGTTGTTGGTACACTTTTGAAAACATGAAGGTGCTGCCTGTGAAGGTTTACTTTCGTGAAAGGCTTTGGACTCTTAGCACTAGTACTAGGAGCTTTATGCAGTATACATGAGAGTTCTTGCCATAACAATTGCCAGCTTCATCACAGCTGTGACACAAAATCAGGAAGTTCATGTTGGAGAGGCAGCAATAGGCACAGATGTTGGGAAAGGATGATAGCAAGCATTTTCCTGTCACCCTTAGAGCGTCTCTCTCTTTCTCTCTTTCTCAAATTAGATTAGAGAAGAGGCTGAGTTTCTTCAAATGATCCTGGTCCCATAGGGGTTACTTACTTAAGAATTAAAGGAATCTTTATCATTGCTGCACTCCTCCCTGCCTTTACAGAGACTGATGATTTGGAAAATCTAAATTTCTTGCTTTGTATCTTCCAATCTACAGCTGAGGTTGAGCAGGCTTTCAAGATTAGCTATTTGAACAAATAGAACTGCAGGCACAGATCCAACATTTCCCAGGGTGCACTGCGGTCTACTTAACAGAGCGAGCTCCTTAGCATACAGAGAATGGCAGGGCATCTTATTTACCTTCACTTTGGATTGTGTGTTTTATGCATCCAGAATTGACAAAAGGCAATATAACTAGTAGGATCTGATTCACATTAATTTGTAGCAGATGGGAAAACCCATGTTTTTCCAAGATGTTTGTGGTAAAGCTACAAGAAAAAAGATGGTATTCATCTGTTTTCTAAATTGGTCATTTATATTAATGTTTTTTAAAACAATTATTTTATTAAGTGATTTTCATACAGTGGATGTATGGGATTAGCATGGTGTTACATTGGGCTGGCCTAAATTAAAGCTGTGCCAGACTGGCAAGAATTTGATGTAATTGGCAAAATGTCTTTTCTTCCTTTTGGATGAGGTTTTGAAACCTACCACGTTTTCAGAGAATTTGTGCTGGATCCAATGGCCTGGAAAATATACATTTTAGAAATCTTCATTTTGAAATGTCAATGCTTCTGAAACTGGAGGCTCCTGTGAAGGGCCCCTCGGATGCCTCTCTACTTTTTTCTCTCAGCTTTCTGTCATGTTACTTGTATGGATAAGAGTCTCTGGGGCATCTGGTTGGCATCGCCCTAATTACACAGAAACCAGAGATCATGAGTTAGAAGCATATTTTACTAAACCTGACTGTAGAGGCACAACATTAAGTTAGCATGCATAAAGATATCCTAATCTTACACTATACTCACCAAACATTCATGAAGCTGCCAGTTGAAAAAGGCTATGACCATTAAGTGATCATTAGCAACATGGACAGTGAATTTATTTAGCTATTCCTACTACATACCAAGGGAATTTTATTATAAATTATTTATTACTAAGAGTCTTCTCACAGATAGATAAATTTATTCATAAAACATTCACATTGTGACCATGTTATTAAAGCTTTCTTATCTGATAAGTTTTATTTCATGCTTGAGTAAAGGGTATAACAAAGCCTTATGGTCTTTGTAGCTAACCGAAAGCTATAATTTAAACATTGTATAGGTTTCAAAGAAGCCCATTGATTTTCAGAATTCACAGGCTCCTCTTAGTCAGAAAAAAATGTCATTTATCTCAAGGGTAATTTAGTTTGTTTTAAAATTTATAAACAAGGCGTCTAATACACAGATTTTTTTATTTTTTATTTTTAGAAAATTGAGTGCTTCCCTCATGAGTGCTTTCGCAAAACCAAGTGTGAAATTTGTCCTGAGAAAACCCTGATATGTTGAACATCCTATCTTTTTTCCTTTATAAACATCCAAAGCTGCAACTCAACTTAAAGTAGGTGTTCAATAGGCTGAAACTTGTGAAAGGTGCTGGGATACCTCATTTCCTAGAGCTTTACAGAACTTAGTCTTTGACCACCTTTCTATTTAAAATCACTTTCTTTGGGGTCTTATAATTCTCTTGAAACTTGTGACCCTATTGATAATTAATCTTTTATTCTTGCAACAAGTTTTCTAATCTTCAGTAATATTTACTCTATTAAAGATTCTCCTATCTCTGTTTGCTCCTTCTTAGTTTATTTTCCAGATTTCTCTTCTTTGACTTTCCCATAAGGAAAGTCATTTCCATCTGTCATCTTTTTGTCCTCTCCTTAGACTGTCTTCTTCACTAGCATGGCTTCTTCAGTTGTTCTCTGTTTGGTGAAGAGACTCAGTTCCATACTAATGGGTCATTACTTCATCCTGGACTATCGCAAGAAACTCTTATCTGATCTACCTAAATTCACTTTTGATCTGATGCAAGCAAATCAACTCCTGTGTTGAAAGAAACACTTTAAAAATAAATTTGAGCACATTAGTCCATGCTTAAAATCCTTAAATGGGTTCTCATTGATCTTAGATAAAAGTCTAAATTCCCAAACCAACCTCTGGGAAGTTCATCACCTTAAGTCCCCAAATTAGTCATTCTCTCCCAAAGCATATTGGTCACGTTGATTCATTCAGTTCATTAAATAGTGAATGTACCCTATGGCCTCTAGACATTTGTACATGCTGTTTCCTCTTGTGGAAACATACAATTTCACTTCCTTTCCTGGGTAAATCCAAAATATCTTGGATTTCAGCTTAAATGTAAATTTAAGAAGAAAATTTACTTGACCCAAAGTTTACATGGATCATATCACATTTAATTTTATTTATTGTTTAAACATCTTTATTTCCTCTTTCAACAGCCCTTGAAGTCAAAATTGAATTATCTGAACCTACCATAAATCTGTTATATATAGTAAATAATTAATGTTTTCCAGGAACAAAGTAATAAAAGAATATGCATCTACATACTAGGATCCCAAATTGGTGGGAGAGATAAACAAGAAAACAATGAAAAGATTATAAAGAAAAATTAAGGTCTTGAGAACAAGACTGGAAATTGTACTTCAAGCCTATGTAGATGACTAGATTTTGACATGGATTCCGTCTCAGGGCCTCTATGATATTGATGAAATGTGAAGCAAATGAGAGGAATACAAGAGGCTTAAGAAGTAGAAGAGAAGAAAAGTGTAATTAATAGTTGCCACTATATGAAAAAAATGGCCTTTCTAGAGAAACATAACAGGGATTTGGACTCATAGGCGATATTGAGAGCCCGTATGAAGTTATTCATGTTAACCTCAAAATGAAACCTTTAGATTTGGTTGTGGGATATTTCTCCAGCCAGTGTTTAGCTGTTTAGGTGCAGATGATGAATAGGTAGATAATTGAATTAGTCTAGAATATATTTTGAAAATACTGTGTGAGAAATCTCTGCCTAGAGGCAAAAAAAAAAAAAAAAAAGCCTAAGTAATTTAAATTGCAGGGATCAAAGAAGTCTTCCAAAATTCTTTTTTAGAGGGCTTTTTTTAATATAAAGAAGAATACAATGGGGCATTTCTGGCAGAGGAATGCAAATGTGTCCAGATCCAGGCACATGAAAGAGCATGGTATCTTCAGGGATATGTAAGGAAGAAATTCAGGATGCCTGGAGCACAGGACATCCACAATACAGTGTTGGAAAAACAAGAGTTTAGCGGTCAGATCCTAAAGGACATTCGAGAATGTTTTAAAGAGTTTGGGTTGATACTGAAGATACGAGATGCTATTAAAGAATTTTATTTTATGTTTTTGAGAAATACCACTATATCTTCTATTTATTTTCTTATTTTATCGTTGTTCAAGTACAGTTGTCTCCATTTTCCTCCCACCACTCACCCCTACCCCAGTCATCCCCACCTCCCACCCTTGATCCTACCCCCACTATGGTTTTGTCCATGTGTCCTTTATAGCTGTTCCCTGAAACCCCATCCCCCGCCCCATTATCCCCTCCCCCTTTCCCTCCCCTCTGGTTACTGTCATTTTGTTCTTAATTTCAATGTCTCTGGTTATATTTTGCTTGCTAGTTTGTTTTGTTATTAGGTTCCACTTATAGGTGAGATCTTATTAAATAATTTTAAACAGAATATGCACATTTAGAATTGTTCTGGCAATAGGTCTTGATTAAATTTGAGTGTAGGAGGCATAAAAATTGCATAACCGTGGTAATCCAATTAGGAGAAAATGAGGGAGGGGCTGGATTAAGGTGGTGAAGATAGACATGATGATAATGATGATGATGATTGATGCTGCTGCTGCTGATGATGATGTTGATGATAGAGAATTGGATTATACTGGAAGATTCCCAGAGAAATTTAATGATTTATATAAGATCCCAGAAGACTTTAGTAGAAGTAAAACAAACACCCAGAGCTCGCTTCACGACCAGTGTTCTTCCCACTATACTAATGGGAAGGTCTGCAAAGTTAGAGACTATACTTTGTTCATCTGTTTTCCTAATTTTCATTAATATATTTTAAAGGAGTTTTTAGGTCCATGGCAAAATTGAGCAAAAGGTACAAACATTTCTTATATGCTTCCTGACTGTACTCACGCACAGCTTCCTTCATCATTAACATCCCTCACCAGAGTGGTACATTTGTTACGACTGACAAATCTGCATTGACACGTCGGTGTCACCCAAAGTTCTTCATTTGCATTAGAGTTTACTCTTGGTGTCGCACATTCTTTGGGTTTGGACAAATGTATCTACCGTTATAGTTATTAGACAGTAATTTCTCTGCCCTAAACATCTGTGTTCAACCAGTTTTTCCCTCTCTTGTCCCCTTACTCCCGGCAATCACTGATATTTTACTGTCTCCATAGTTTTGTCTTTTCCAGAATGTCATATAGTTGGAGTCCTATAGTATGTGGCCTTTCCAGACTGTTTTCTTTCACTCAGGGATATGCACTTAAGGTTTCTCCCATGGCTCGATAGCTCCCACTTTTTTGTCTGCTTTCTAAGACCATTCTATTACCACCCATAGCTATCCTCTCAAACTCATTAGAACCATTTGAACAACATACGTGTTTGGTGATATTCTAATCTGTGAAATTCTTCACTCCCCGATTCATTTTTTCATGAATTCAGTATTCACCACCTGTCTAAAAACTAACCACCTAAGGAGCAGAACCCATGATAGCTGTATTTTATGTAATAAAAAATACTATATGCAATGCATGTGTATTACTATGTGAAATAGCAAACAAAATAGCAACTATTCATTGTCATGTGTCCAGCCTTTATTTGTCTACCTATGTAAAATCCTAAAGCTTCGACATGTCTGAAAATTAGATTTTTTTCCAATTTTCTTAACACTAAAAGTATTCAAAATAAAAAAACTAAAATTTTAAACTAAGAAGGGAAGGTAGATGATTGAGAACAGAGATATAAAATTGTCCAAATGGCTTTGCCACTATGATATTCTGAGTTCCAAAAGAGTTGTTGACTGTACAACCCGAATGCAAATCCACTTTTGCAAGTATTACATGCATCATGGAAATATTACATCTTTTAATATTAATAAAAAGACCAGTATTCAGGTATCTTCTATTGCTGACGATTCAAAAATCTATATTTTGACTTTATTTTTGATAACAAATACAAAACAGGTTCAACACTTACTTAAAATCACATGTAATAATAAATAAAAGAGCCAGAATTTTATTGTAAGCATTTTGCTTCCAATTCTGTATACTTCCAACAATATAAAACTAATTTCCTCTATGACATGCTACTTGGGCACAGAAATATCTGAAACCTACTTTATAAGATATCCTTCTGAACATATAATCTGGGAAATTAGTTCTATTCAATTTGAATGACTACTACGATTTGGCCAGAGGAAAACAAAATAATGTTATTTATGGTGATTTACTGAAAGGGGCACAAGGAATGAAGGCATTTCATATGGCCCTGTTCAAATATCTCACTTTTGCAAAAAGTGAGATATCTCATTTTTTAGCAAAAAATGTCATAAATAATATTTTGAATACCACACACTTGATTATTTTGTGAATAGTACTCACACTAATAATGAGATTTTTGGAGATATGTAAATTAATATAAACATAAAATTTATGAAGGGGGAAATTGCCATGAGGTGATCATTAATATATCTGTGAAGCATTCAATAAGAGCAGGTTTTTTTCGTTTTTTCTGAAATATTGTCTATAATGTATATGTGCAAGTCTTCAGATTGCTAATGTAACCCTGTGGGCTCCTTCTATTTAAGAAACATGAGGTTGAAATGGAATTCTGCATGAAATTAATAGAAAAAAGATAATGAAAATGTGACTTCCATAAAAACGTAATCTGATTTGGAAAGAAATAGAGATTGACCTCGTAGAACTGTAGCTTTGCACTTTTGAACAGTTATTTCCTTTCAACCTTGAAGTAGCTATATATTAATGAAGGAAGGAAACATTTCTGTGAAAAGAGTGTAGTTTACAAGTCACTTTGAATGAGAATTTTATAAAATGATTCACAGCACAACCAAGAAAAATGTAGCGGAACATTCTTGAATATGGATGAAACTTTCGTTATACAAAATAACTCTTTAAAATTAAATCTTTCTATGCCTTCAGGGCATTAGTATCAGAGAAACTGGACAGGTTTTGGATCACATAATCTACACGTTGCAATATAACAGTTACACATTTAAACAAACAAAATTAAGGAACATAAGATCAAACTATCACTGCAGGAAATATAACCAGTTAAATGATTCACTTGAAAATCTAAATCACATTGAAAAATCAGACATCATAAAATGTTAGTAGATCTTCAAAAACATGAAAAATTATACAGGTTTCTATGGTGTTCATATAGTCAAAATATTTTCAGTCTGTCACCTATATTGGTTTTATTTTGAAAAACAAAAAGTAGAGGAAAGAATTACCTAAATATCTATCTTATTTTCTATCACTCCAAAACTATAAAAACAAACTAATTTACCCATAAATCCCATCACAAAAGTACTTACAATAGTTTATGTTCATGGAAATACCTACATAATTATAAATGTACATCACCAAATTCCGTCAGCACTCAAAAGTAATTTTTCAATTGTTCAGGTTTAAGATATAGTTTGCCTTGATCATCTATAAATTAATTCTATTTTACAGACAAGGCACATAAAAATAATCTCAGATTTTAAAGTAAATGTATTTTAGAGTCATTTATGGTTTCTGAATATCTTAGCTGGTGTTAAAATAGGAAGAATAAATACATTTCTATACTAAGATGTAACTCTAAATTTTTCATGTATTTTTATGAGGTCTGTGCAGAAAAAGTTCAGCCATCATTAATATAATGAGAACAGTTTATGTGACATCGATGTAAGCTGACAGCTAAGGAGAGTGGACTGGAATGCACACACATGAGCACTGATGACCTCACTGTACTAGTCAGTGGGGGTGGTAGACACCATTGAGTGAGCATGGATACTGTGTAGTCATCACATTCAAAATGACTGAATGAGTAGAGCAACAAATCTGCATCAAATTTTGTATTAAGTGACTTCCGGCCAAGATGGAGGCATAAGTAAACACACTGTGCCTCTTTGCATAACTAAAAGAAGAATAATAACAAAGTTTAAAAACCAAAAACAACCAGAACTGCTAGAAAATCAAACTAAATGGAAGTCCAACAACCAAGTAGTTAAAGAAGAAACACTCATCCAGACCAGTAGGAGGGGCAGAGAAATGCAGCCAGGTGGAGGGCATTTGCAGCAAGCCAGCTGCTGGAGGACAGGGGCAGGCAAGGTAGCCCCAGAGAGGGTGAGTGGTCCCACATTCATGTGCAGATAAACTGGGAGGAACACTGGGGAGCAAGACAGACCGCACAACCCAGCGTTCCAGCAGAGAAATAAAGCCTCAAAGCCTCTGACTAAAAACACCTGCGTGGGTTGAGGCAGCAGGAAAAATTCCCAGCCCCACAGGAGAGTTCAGTGGAGAGTCCCACAGGGTCCTGGAATGTACACAAGCCTGCCCACCTGGGAATTAGCACCAGCAGGGCCCAATTTGCTTGTGGGTAGCTGGGGAAGTGACTGAAAACTGGCAGAGAATGGAGCAAATGGCATTGTTCCCTCTCAGATCCCTCCCCCAAATACAGCATCACAACACAGTGACACGGGTTGCCCCACCCTGGTGAATACCTAAGGCTCAGCCCCTTACTATGTTACAGGTATGCCAAGACAAAAAAAATGGCCCAAATGAAAGAATAGATCAAAGCTCAAAAACAAAATACAACTTAGTGATGAAGAGATAGCCAACCTATCAGATGCACAGTTCAAAACACTGGTAATCAAAATGCTTACAGAATAGATTGAGCTTGGTCACAAAATGAAGGAACAAATGAAGGCTACCAAAAGTGAAATAAAGCAAAATATACAGTGAACCAACAGTGACAGGAAGGAAACCAGGACTCAAATCAACAGTGTGGACCAGAAAGAAAAAAAAGGAACATTCAACCAGAACAGAAAGAAGAAACAAGAATTCAAAAAAAATGAGGAAAGGCTTGGGAACCTCCAGGACATCTTTAAACGTTCCAATATCCAAATCATAGGGGTGCCAGAAGGAGAAGAACAACAGCAAGAAATTGAAAACTTATTTGAAAATATAATGAAGAAGAACTTCCCCAATCTGACCAAAAAAAATAGACTTTCAGGAAGTCCAGGAAGCTCAGAGAGTCCCAAAGAGGTTGGACCCAAGGAGGAATACACCAAGGCACATCATAATTATATTACCCAAGATTAAAGATTAAGAGAAAATCTTAAAAGCAACAAGAGAAAAGAAGACAGTTACCTACAAAGGAGTTCCCATAAGACTATCAGCTGATTTCTCAAAAGAAACCTTGCAGGCAAGAAGGGGCTGGAAAGAAGTATTCCAAGTCATGAAAGGCAAGGACCTACATCCAAGATTGCTCTAGCCAGCAAAGCTATCATTTAGAATGGAAGGCAAATGAAGTGCTTCCCAGATAAGGTAAAATTAAAGGAGTTCATCATCACCAAGTCCTTATTATATAAAATGTTAAAGGGAGTTATCTAAGAAAAGAAGATAAAAAACATGAACAGTGAAAGGACAGCAAACTCACCGTTATTAACAACCATGCCTAAAACAAAAGCAAACTAAGCAGACAGCTAAAACAGGAGCGGAGCAACAGAAATGCACATCACACGGAGGGTTAGCAATAGGGGAGTGGGAGGAGTAGAGAGGGGGAGAAGGTACAGAGAGTAAGTAGCATAGACAGCGGGGAGAAAATAGACAGGGGGAGGACAAGAGTAGTATGGGAAATGTAGAAGCTAAAGAACTTATGACACATGGACATGAACTAAAGAGGGGGAATGTGGGTGGGAGGGTGTGTGCAGGGTTGAGGGGAATGAAGGGGGGGGATATGGGACAACTGTAATGGCATAATCAATAAAATATATTATAAAAAAAGAAACAAAGAATCCTTGTAAAGTTTTATTAAAATAATAATTTTATCCCTGGCTGGTGTGGCTCAGTGGGTTGAACACTGGCCTGTGAACCAAAAGGTTGCCAGTTCGATTCCCTGTGAGGACACATGCCTTGTCCCCATTTGGGTGTGTGTGAAAGGCAACCCATTTATGTTTCTCTTGCACACAAATGTTTCTCTTCTTTCTCTTTCTCTTTCCCGTCTCTCTCTGAAAATAAATGAATAAAAATCTTTAAAAAATATAATAATAATAATTTTACTATTAACTCCCACTCTTCAAAGATAGAAAACCAATTTCCACTTCTCGCCCTCATATTCTACTTTAGGTATTTCGTTATTTGTCCAAGATGAACCACTATGCAGCTATCTGACTATTCTTATTTGGATTTCCTCATAGCATTAGTTTTAATTCATTATACTTTGGTAGATTGAGGGATATTATAGGAACAGGTCTAAGAAATCTTTCAAAGTGCAGTAATATTTTTACAGAAATGGTATTAAACTTGATACCTATACTTTACTCAATGATATATTTATGGCCTCAGCACCAAGAAAAGTTACTCTGTAGAGCAATTGCCCTAATTCAATCCTGCTAATACTGACTTTTGAAACTGATCATGTTTCTTTCTTTGTTTTGGTACATAGGATGTTTACAAGCAGATATACAAAATGTATATATGCTTCCTATAAATTTGTCCTTTATTTCACTTAATTTTTAAACCATTATGTTTTTCTTTCTAATGTCATGGTTTCTTTTATATTCTGTTATGTTCAAGATTATTTTGTAAGGTGCCAAAATTGTTTTTAGAACGAAGGAGGTTAAAAATAATTCAATGACTTGTACTTAAAAATGCATATTAAAATTATAGAAAATAATGTTTTATATTAATTTTAAACATAGGA
>PVKM010049788.1:0-11563 GCA_004027735.1 Carollia perspicillata
AAAAAAGGCAAAGACAAATAAAAATATCCAGCCCTGGCTGGTGTGGCTCAGCTGGTTGGACTGTCATCCCATAATTGAAAGGTTGCGGGTTCAGTTCCTGGTTGGGCACACAGGTAAACTTCAGGTTTGATCCCTGGTCTGGGCACAAATGATCCCCAGTGCAGGTGCATACGATCCCCGGTCTGGGCGCATCTGGAAGGAAACAGATCTGTGTTTCTCTTCCTCCCTTCCTCTCTCTCTAAAAGCAATGAAAAAATGTCCTCGAATGAGGATAAAAAAAAAAACCATTCTTCCACCCTGTTAACATTAACCACTTTAACAACTTAATGCACGTAATCCCATATTTTAGTTCACATATGTATAAATAAAAGTAGTAGTGTGCTGTTTGTTTTGTAACCTGCATTTTCTTTTTAGAATATATTGTAAACAGCTCTCCGTTGCCGATAAAGACATTTCTCCATTATTTTTAATCATTAGCAAATTATTTTATCATCTGAATGTACTACAATTTATTTTTCTGGTCGTTCCTATTGTTTATATTTATTAACAGTGCTGCAGTGAACCTCCTTGGTACATCTTTGCATAATCCCTCATTGTTTTCATATGGTGAGCTCCTGGAGTGGAATGCACATTTTAAAATCTTTTGTCACATAATGACAAATGCTCTTCCTCACAGCCTTCAATTTGGGTTGTTTTATAGCTTTGCATGTAGCCATTATTTAATAAATAGATGCCATTGGTAGATTTCAGTGGATGAAACGTAGGTCTTTACTGGGATTCTTTAGAGTGACCTGTTTGGTTGTTTAAGGAACACCCTGAAGTAATTGAGGTACAAAGACACAAAAATTTTTTTAAATCAGGAAAAGTAGAAAAACTCACAGAAAGCCTCACAGGCATGCCATAGAATCAATGTTGATCATTATCTCTTTAAAGCTATTTTGAAATGCTTCTTATGACTACTTAAGGAAATAAATAACTCATTCTAGGTTAAAAACTGTCATGTTTAGTGGGCTTCAAACATAATGCCGTGCGGCAGCCTGAGAAGTATAGTAGGCCTGAGGCAGCCCGTGCAATCAGGAGCTGATTGCACTCGTGCCTCCCGTGGAAACTTCCAGGGCACAGCCGCGGAAGGCAAGCCTTGGACTCTAAGTCCTTACATTCAGTTGACTCACAGCCTACTTATCTCTACGTGAGGTTAAAATATAAATGCCCCAAATTTCAATTTCCTTAATTTTCTATTTTTGCTAATTGCATTTACGGTGCTCTTTTCCTTTATATCCTACATCTTTGACATTTTAAAAAGGTGTTTAAGCCACTAAATTTAAGCAAATTGGTCCATAGAACTCCCTAGTGAGTAGCAAATTCTGAGTTAATATTCATGGTGTCCTAAATGTTAACACCACCGTGAAAGCAGTTTGGTTTTGCTTTTCCTTCAGCTAATTTTAAATTGTGTTTACAGAGTTACTTGAATTTTTCTTTAATGAATCAGAATATGCAGTTCAATTCGGTCAGCTATTTAACTCCTATTCTTTACACAGCACAGTTACATTGTAACATTAACTTTAAAATCAGAATCCATACATAGTAGGTTTGTGTTTGGACAAGAGAACAATTTTCTGCCAGAAGTGAAGATCGCTGGGCCTTATGTTCTAGAATGTCTTCTTTAGTAAACAAAGAACAAGTCAGTCTTTGGAACTATGGAGAACATCCTTCATTTTAGTTTTTAAGAACATGTTTGCTTCTACGACACCCTGTTAACGAGAAGGCATAGAGGGCTGCCGATTGCGGTCAAGAGGACTGATCACAAAGTATGTAACATACTATTGACTTTAAAATGATTCTGAAAAATAAGGCCACGATACCTTATAACTCTGAAATCCTAACGGCAGTTATCTCTAAATATATGTAGGATTAAAAGACTGCCCTGCACACACTCATACTTTCCTTATCCTTAATCCCTCCTTCGGAATTCCCTCGGCACTCTTGGAAATTTCCACTGCCAGTTGTATTATCATTCTGGGTCACGAGGAATAATCGTGGGGGTATTTTTTTTAGAACCATGGCTGTTTTATTCCTTGTCAGGAAAATACATGAACAGTGTCCTGTACTGACCGTGTGTCCCAGCGCCCCAGATCCGCCGTCACTCTGGTGTTCCTCTCACAGGGGTCCAGGCCCCATTTATCAAACCAGTCTCCCACTGTCTCTTCTCATCGTTTGTCGACCGACCCAGTCGTCTGGCCCTGGACCACTGCCCCGCTCTTCCTGCATTTTGTGCCAGCTTCCTGCTGCTGTTTTCCTCCATCCTGCTTCTTCCTGAGTGTGGCCACAGGCTCTTCCTGTAATTCCCCAGGAGAAGTTGAGACCGGCTTGTAAATTTTAAGAGTTTGGGAGTATGGGAAAGCAATGCAATCCCAGAGGCCAGGACGTCAGATAGGATTTCTGTCAACATCCCTCACCCCAGCCATCGTGGGGACACCCCCCTGGGCACCTGTCCTTCTAGACTCTGTCCACTCCCGTGTTGCAGGACCCGTGTACCTTCCTTCATGCAGCACACTTGTGTTTCACTCACTGGAGTCCAGACCCCACTTTTACAGATCAAGAAAAACAAAAGTTATTCCTTTAACTAGATTTGCCTTCTGTTTCCTTGCGTAAGAATTGTTCTCTTCCCAAAGTTATGGTTAGTTGAGAACATTTATTTCTTTTAGGGGTGGCCCCATCTCCATGACCGTGCCCTTCAATATATAAAAGCCTTAAGAATTCAATGGTTCGATGTCCTATATTCATTCCCCCAAGTTTGAGTCAGTGGCTGAGGTTAGGGGCTTTTGTAGAGGGGTCAAGGTCAGGCTTTGGCAATTCCAGTCCTCCAGCATGAAGGCACTTCCCACAGTCTATCTGGAGTCTATGTTGCCTAAATCCATATTTAGCAAGGACACATTTTTCCTTAAAATGTGTCAGATTAGAAACCCAATCTGCAGAAGCATACGTCCCATTAAAAGCCACATCCAAATGACATTATTGGAAAAAGACCCAACTTCCCAATCAGAATCACGTGCAGTGCGGTCTTTCCTAAGAACAGCAGCAGTAACTGCCTTCCATTGGCACGTCGCTGAGCGACGGGTCTGGAAGCATGTGGAGGCGGCTCTGGAAAAGAGGCCTTATTGCCCATCACTCTATAACAATGTTCCCTCAAATGCAAACAGAAAACGTCTGTGAGTTAAAGAAGTGTGAGAAATATTGGGTAAAACAAGATTACTTTCAAATCACGTGTGTCTTCAGACTTTTAATTTGCTCTGTCCCTTATGCCTCTTCCAGGGATGGTTTCACGTGTTTCTCAAACTTTTTGACAATTTCTTTTTTCTCCCATGAAGAATTATTTTTTAGACTTCTTTTCAAGATTGGATGGATAAATATGAGACCCTTTGCCCACCTTGGTTAAGGACGCACAGTTTCCACCCTGTTACTAGGATATGCTTAGAATTAACTTTCCAGCCTGCCACAGGGAATAGAGAGAAATCCCAGAAATCCTGTGATCTGACAGCTTTTAACAGCCTGAAGCAATCTGTTCCACTCCAGATGGCTTTTGTCCAGTGAGCCCATATGGCATGGCAGGCCCAGGCATCAAGAATCTCCAGTTTTCTGCCTTGTTCTCTTGTTCTCTCCTTTCTTCCCTCATCCCAAAAAGTACAGGCACATACACTAGAGAATTTCCCCCCTTCTTACCTACCACTTCAGACTCCTTCTTGTTGGTTCACTGCATTTTTTTAAAAAAGTATGTTTCAGAGGTTTTGAGGGACAATTCTGCTGCTACTTATCAGACTTGAGAAGATTTGAATTTTTTTTTTGGTGAGAGAAAGATTATATAATGTCTGGTTTCTGGTAACAATCACACATAGTAATTTATTAGTAGTCAATGATTTATTCATGCAAAATATTAAAAATATGCATTGTCATGCTATGAATGTTAATATATAAAACCTGCATCAGAATTTTCCAATCAGCCTTCATCTTTAGCTGATGAATCTTGCGTAGTGACCATAAACTCTTTCTTTCGAGTAAACATTTTATCATATAAGTCAAGTTAATTTTATGTCAAGAAGACATCTAGTACTTCAAGTGCTATTTCTAATCATAGCTACTTTATTTTAACCTCTCGTACACCTGTTGAATGACCCATCCTCCAGAAATACAAATGAACGAATAATGTGAGAGAGTCTGTGTACACTCATAAAAAAGTGGGATGTAGCATCCCAGTTTACTCTAGTGAATACGGTCCCACTACGTATTCACATTCATCACAAGTATTTTAATTAAAAATATAGGGGAACAAGACACCTACTGAATAGAATGTGTTAGTCTCAGTAGACTACAGTAGACAAAAATGAAAGTCAAATGGATTTTTTTGTCAATCAAGTTATTGATCTTCTCTGGGGCAATATTGAAGAGCCCTATCTGTAGTCTTGTTTGATGGATTAAGGAAGAGGACCTGTCTGGGGAAGAAAAAGAGGGAAGAGTTGTCGGAAAGTCAGTGACTAAATTTTCCCTGGAGTAAATTAACTGCTAACACAAACACTTTGATTTGCTTTCATATAGTCAACTTGAACGAGAACTCATTTTTGGTCTTCAATTTATAAAGCTCATCCATGAGGAAAGAAAACAATAAATACTTCACTTACTCATCATTTCCCTACTGATATTATTTCTGAAACTTGCCAGAGACAGAGACCAAGTGAGAACAAGAGAGTAGCCTCCACTGTCAGAAGGAAACAGGAAGTGACGGGAGATCAAGGGGCTGAGCATTTCCCTGTTGCTGAAATATAGCATGTGCAACATATTTAAGTTTACTCAGTGTTAGTAGTAGTCTTTTTTGTGTGTGCTCTAGAACATTTTATTAAAACCTTCAATACTGCACACTACACATCACATTACAATCTTCTAGTTGCAGTCCTCAGATAAATTTGTGAACTAGGTCACTCCAAAATACTTAAGCTAGAAATGTATAGGCTTGGAAAAATCTCAGGTTGTCTCCCTCATTGGACTGTGAAGTCTGTCAATGCTATGAAGATGTACCCATAAGAGAGATGTGGCTAAACACAGTAGGTGATAAAAAGGCAACAATGAAAAGAATGTACTCCCTGTATTGGTTAGGATATTTTCGGTTGCAAGTAATAAAACAGCCTGACTAATGGTCATTAAAGTCAACAAGGGTCTACTTTTCAAACATAGTAAAAAGTCTAGGGAGGTACAGATGTTAGATGTTGGTTCCACAGCCCAATATATAATATATCTAGGACCTCAGCCTTTCCTTCATGGTGGCAAGATTGCTCTTGTAATACCAGCCACCACATCCACATTTAAGGTAGTGCTTGCTTGAGAAGGTAGTGTTTGCTGCTGCTAGCATTCATTCATTCATGCATTCATTCATTCAACATATATTTAGTGAGCATCTATTATGTGCTACTAGTAAGCTAGGCACTGGAGATAGAAAGATACTGAAGATAAGGAGTAGAAAGGGGAATATCAGATGTTTCTGTTCTTTTTATCAGGAAAGCAAATGCCTTTCTAGAAATCTTCCAGAGTCTTCCCTTATGTTTCATGGGCAAGAAATGAATATATGCTCCTTCCTAATTTAATCCTTTGTAAAGAGAAGTTGGAAGATTGCAGCCTTATACCAGTCTTAATTCATTTTTTGAAGTTAGATGAAGGACATGTGAAGATAATAATTCCTGGATTTTAGCTGCAATTGTTGTTCCTACTACTCATTCATTTATTCATTTGTTTATTCAGCAAATACTTGTTGAGTACCTGCTATGTACCAGACACAAATTAGGTACTGTGAATAAAGAGGTGCATAAGACAAGGAGTTCCCAATATCCTAGAAAATGAAAACAGTGCAACAAGTCATTGTAAAGCAGTGTGATGAGATAAATTAAGGTGATATTGGGAGTAGAGAAAAGCCCAGAAGGAGTTAGGAAATTTTCAAGCAGAGAGTAGAGGGGTGAACTGAGCTAAATAAAGACTTCCTAGAACAGGAGGTGCTACAGCAGACCTTGGGGGATAAATGGGATTTCCACAGAGCATAGAAGGTGGGAAGGTGAAAGCGTGGTGGTGAGGGACTCAGGAGCTCCGGGCAGGTTGCAGTGATCGTGGAGTGCTCAGGGTCTTCCCCATGGACGTCAGCCTCGTGTCCAGGTCTGCACAAGGTTGACTACTCATACCACTGGTTCAGGAGTGTGGTGCAAATGGTAGTGGGCGAAGGGGAAGGCTGATGCTACTTGGAAGGCTCCTCTCTCAAGAAAATAGTCTTCTGTTGAAATTGTAATCTCTTTAACTTTTCCCTTGTCCTGCCAAAGGAAGAGAAAGGAGAGTTCAAGTTCTCCATTTGGCACAGAAAGATCAAACCTTTAAAGGAATCAGAAGAGAGGGGGGGCGCCATTCTTTGCATTATTCCTGATACACTTCGAACCTGTCACCCTCACTTTATTGTCAGGACTGGGCACATAAGAAGCCCAGTCTGTTCACACAAAGAGCTCTCCAGCTGTGAGCTCCACGGCTCTCCATTATGTTCACAAGGGGGCTTCAGAGTAGGAAGGGGCTCAGTGTCTGTTTGCATTTTAGGAAGTCCAAACAGTGCCAGACAAGGAAGACTTCCAAGTTCCCTTAACTGCGAATCCACAAAAGACCCGGTTGGTCTCATTTATAAGCCTAATCCTTCTGTCAATAGCTGTCAGGCGTCTGCGTACACATTGCTTCAGAAGCACTGGGTTGTACCAGCCTTTTTCTGAATTAGTCAATGAGCAACTAACTATATAGCAAGTCCTTTAGAGTGCACGGGGTTATGACATCTGACCTCAAAGAAACCAAGTGACATAATCTACCTCTACATGACTCAATTTTGGGTTTGATTAATGAAAATCCCCTATGGAGGGAGAAGATGGATATCTAGTTTTAAGATATGTGAGGACATAGGAAGAAATTAACTCTGACCATTTAGTCTTGACCTAAAGATATTGTGGCTTAAAAATATTCATGATCAGTTTAAAAGGTAGATTCAGTATGGCTCTGTGAGGAGTCTCCTGAATTGGAGTAAGTAGTATCCTGGCAGGATGATACCAAAGCTTCGGCTCCCCATGTGCTTTCTCTGGGCTAAAGAAGGGAAGCCAAGTTTGCCAGTAATGGGCCTCAGCGCCAGAGGTTATGGATGCCTGGTAACCTGGCGGGTAGGAGGTTTCCTTGGTGACCGGAGACTCCACAGGCTCTCACTCTTCCCTCCACTGCTTGTCTGCACAAGGCTGTGATGTACGCCAGCACACCCAGACACTGTCTTGGAAATTCAATAGGGAGGGGAGGCAGGAGAGTCTGAAAATATTTCTTCCTCAAGAGAGTGAACAATATTTTAAAATACTTTCGAATGGTAGGATCAGACTAAGTTTTGAATGGCATAAAGCCAGATGTTACTTTCCCCACCCACCAGAAAGTGAGAGGTCAGAATGAAGATCTGCACAACTGAGTTAGCAGTTACATTGACAAGTGTGACACCATACAGTGAGTGACATCCTATACAATCCTAGATGCTACAAATCTATTTTCCAAATTTCACATAGGAAAACAATGAATGAACATTTCTTGAAATTCAATTTTATAACTCACAGACAACTAATGAACCAATATAGATATGTTATATTAACTGAAGTCTGTATTTTCTTCAGATTTCCTTAGTTTTTACTTAATCTCCTTTTTCTCCTCCAGTACCCCATCCAGGATAACACGTCACACTTAGTCATCATGTCTCCTTAGACTCCTCTAGGCCCTGATAGTTTCCCAGACTTTCCTTGTTTTCGATGGCCTAGAGTTTGAGAACTACTGGGCAGGTATTCTGCAGACTGCTCCTCAATTTTGTTTTGTTTGATGTCTTTCTTATGATCACTGGGGTAAAGTTTTGTTTTTTTTTTTTTTTTGCGAGGGGAGACACAGAGGAAAAGTGCCATTGTCATAGCAGATCAAGGGCCCATAGTATCAACATGACTTATATCTGTCGATGTTGACCTTGACCACCTTGCTGAGGAAGTGTTTGTCAGGTTTCTCCACAGTGTTATTACTCCTTCCTCTTTTCGTACTGCACTCTTGGGGAAGAGGAAGAGGTTCTTGATCATCATTCTCCTAGGTTTTGTCTCACTCTTGGCATTTTGTGTCTCCTCGTCCTTCCTCTCAGTAGGAACCTGGATTTCAATGTGGGGACAAGAGAAATCTTCCTTTTATGCTCTTCTACTTAGAAGTTATAAAAAAGTTAAAAAAAAGTCACTTACTAGAAGATAATAGAAATAATTAGTTTCTATTTAGAGAAGTTCTTTTTTAAAGAAGTATTTTTTAGAAATTCTCTGCACATGTAACAGGATACATAGAATTCACTATAAGGCTGGTAGTTGGATTCCTTAAGGGTAGATATTAATAAAAGTGGCAATGAACCAGGTGATGAAGTCCCCACTTTTCCGACAGTGGGGACCTTGAGGACAGTGCGGGGGTTATAATTGATCATGCTTTCTGACTATTTTCCCATCTCTAAATAAAAGCAATGCTTGGTTCCTACTTTTCCAAGCTCCAGCCATAACATTTTGAGTCAAATCATTTTACCTTTTAAAGTCTTGGTTCCATATTGTCTGTCATATTGGGGTGCTATTACCTATTTTATCAGCCTTAGTGTATCTTTGACAGATGCTCGTGAAATCTGTGTGTGGTGCTGCCACAATTCTGAAATTTAAAAAATTATCTAAAAACTGCAGGTTATTTCATAACTCTTGGCAACAAAGTGTGGCATGGCCTGATATGAGGCCATTGATAGTTTTTATTTATCTCAGTATAAATATTATACATTTAGTTGTGGAAGTGTGAATGTGTTTAATTATGGAGTATTGCCCAGACTCCCGTGGCAATATTATGTAATATCTGACAAATATACTCAATTACAATTCTAAGTTCTGACCTTTCTTAATTCTGAGACACATGTGATACAAAGGGGTTCAGATAAGAGATTGCGAGTCTCTATGCCAAGGTATCATTTTTATTTCCCTGCCATTAAGTAAAGACTTCTCTCCAGCCTTGCCAAAACCACAGTCACTTGCTTTCTTTTTTTCTATTGTACAGAGCCACAGCCAACTCCCTTACTCGTGTTTTCACTTATGGTGCAGTCTCAAAAATGCTTCCATGTGAAAGCTAAACGGCATATGGGAAAGGTTATTCTAGATTATCAGATGGATGCTTTCCCCCTACAGGTGAAGTAGGGCCCAAAGCACAGAGGTGTCCAGATAGGTCGAAAAGCCCTCTGACTTGCACGCCCACATTCTACCTCCTAGATTGCACAGCCTCCTAAAAAAATTGGTAATTGATTCTCTATGGTTAAACCCAGCTGATGGTACATTTTAAACCAGCTTTAATCGAACACTTGCTGTACCAAAAAGATATTACTTTTCCTTAATAATTGAACAATAAAAAATAAAAATAAGTAAACAAAATATATTACTTTTTCTTAAGAATTTGTATGTGTGTGAAAATTGTATGTAAGTTTTTGGCTAGTCTGTTATTATCTGGAGGTAATTTTTTTTCCAGTTATTTGGTTAACTTCATCTGCTGGTAGCCTAGGAAGCATTATATATATTTAAACCCTATGTAAAGAACTACTTTAATTAAGTACATGCGGTGCATCCCTTAGAACTTCAGTGAGTGATAAAATCAGCTTTTCATCTTCGAATGCCCGATAGCGAATTTCACATGATATGCTAGCAATAGGCAGCTATAAACCTTAAAATAGAACAGAATCCTAGAAGCAAATAGAGAAGTTTTATGCTGCCTTAAAAAAGAAAACTTCCCATCTTAACTCTCAATTTTATACAGCAATCTGCGTACGATTTGACCTTTGAATTCATTCCTCTTGTTTTGTATTTCAGGTGGCTCTGGGTACCAATAACAGAAGCATGAAAGAGACTACTCTGATGAATAATTTGTGCTTTCTGGTGAACGTATGCATCAAAATGTGGGTGGAAATTTAAAGGCCACAGTAGACCTATTAGCGCTGTGTGTTCACAGCAGGAGGATTGATTGGAACTAACTCTATGAATTATGTGTAGAACATTATCCTTGAGTGGAGTTCTATGTGTGTCCTAAATATTATGCTTTGTTACAGCTTATTGGCCCTGATCTTACTTGTGAGACAGGAGTAAATTGCTCTTTTTTGGGGGGGGGCATTAACTATTTCAATCTGCCTGGGTGAATCATAAGGCAAGGAAATAAACAGCACCACATTTTTTTCCCTGGATTTTTCCATTCACATTAGTACCCTCTGCTTGAGTCTCTAGGGGCCTCTACAGATTCAGAAATTCCCAAATGACAAGGTAAAAATCATACAGAGGTGAGAGAAGCCAATTGGTTCCAGACAATTCCTAAATCAACCCCACCCCGCTGGAAAAACAACTGCTTCCCGCTCAAGTATCTCCAGCTAAGGTGTGCGTCAAGAGGAGGATCTTGCATTCAAACTTGGATGCCACATCCCTCACATTTTGCAATATTACTCCCATTTTTCACAAGTTGATTTTTTAAAAAATGAACTTAGGTATTCTAGCCAGAGATGGCTTGGGAAAGATAATGTGCTTTCACCTAAAAAAGTAATGCAGGCGGCTCTCTACACGGAGGGCGTGCTCTCTGACTCTTCTGGGGCAATGGAGAAGGGTGTTTCTCCCAGGTGTCCACATATTCTCTTTCCATTGTCCTTAAGCCTGAGGAGGAGTCCCAGTGAAGACCATGGGACACAAAATAATACTGTGACTCCTTAGCGAGGTTCCTGGGCTAGAGACTTGGGTGGCTCTTGAGAAATAACAGAATGTTCAAGAAAGAAAAATGCCAAAGAAACCAGGGTTGTTAAGAAACTGCCAGATTATGTTTAAAATCTTTAATTTCCCCCCTCCAAGTATTAAAGCTTATGGTACACATTAAACCTACCCTCCTCGATTAAATTGGGAGTTTTCTCGTTCGTCACCACGAAGAATCCCCTTTGCATTTTGCTGAAGGCACTCTTGTTTTGCTTGGCACATTGGTTCCTCCTTTATGTTGGAAAGTGGAGGAGGAGCGATTGGGAGTTCACTCTCTGTCTCTGAGCCCCCACCCTCCCCTGCAGGCTCCCCCGTAGGAGAATGTTGTGTGCAAACCTACAAGCGGAAGAAGATTACAGGTTAATTCATGCCCATCTTTCAATCTGGTGTTAAAACCACCCATAAATCTAATGTTAATGATGAAAACAAAAAAGCTATACTGCTGCCTGTACCTTCTAAGGAATGTGCTTCTTTCTGAAGAAACGGAAGCTGTTACCTTTACAAAATACAAATGTGGGATCCTTGGGGTTAAAGTGGAGTACAACTTACATACACTTTGCACACATTTGCTTAGACTGTGCACTAAGATTAAGTGGCTTTAACTCCATGTTTTTTTTTAATCTTTTTTTTATTGATTGATTATGCCATTACAGTTCTCCCACTTCCCCCTTCATTCCCCTCCACCCCGCACACCCCCTCCCACCCAC
>PVKM010049789.1:0-10863 GCA_004027735.1 Carollia perspicillata
GGTGGGGATGGCTGGGGTTGTGGGGAGGGGTGGGGGGAAAATGGAGACAACTGTACTTGAAAAAGAAAGAATTAGCAGGATAAAAAATATATTTAAAAAAATAAAATAAATTTTGTTGTCATCTAAAAAAAAACCTTCTTGGGCAGAGTCCTAGATAAAGCATTGTACCACATCGTGGTCTCTGCTTCTAAGGATTTTCCAACTTAATGAAGGCAACAGATCTATCCAGATGCTATACAAAAGTTAACAAGGGAAGACAGCGGGGGTAGATAGTACTGATCATTACCTGGGTATGGATTCTCAGTTCCAGACATTGGTGTTGAGGGTGAACTGCTCTTAAATTCTTTCCCAGAGGTAATGTTAGATCCTTACCTGGGCCTTGGAATGAGAGGGCAGAAGTGATAGGGGGATTCCTGGAAAATCATGCACAGCACTTCCCAGTTACTAAGTTATGAGTCCTATTCAGGTATTGGGGGAACAAGTACACGTAAGCTTAAGTATGGATTAGTATTAATTCTTGTAAAATTTCTTAGCTAGTTGGTATTGATGCTATGGTGTGGAAAAAAGAGTTGAATTAATTTACACTTTAAAAAATTTTTTTACTCTTTTTGGAATTAAAAATGTCTTCGATGTTAAATGTTCTTTAAAAACACCAGCCTGATTTTTTGTGTGTTTTGTGAGAAGGGAGAGAGTCATCTTTTCTTTTTCCCATTATGTTATCTCAAAACAAACTTTGTGAGACCGAGGTCTTAATTTCCTAGGGGTTTTAGCACGTGGTAAAATGCAAATAAAAAAGACCTAAATAAGGGTGTGTTGCATTATTCTAAAAAACCCCTTCAGACACATATTTGCATAAGGGGAGTGATTTCTGCAGCTGAATTCCCCAGTGGTTAGCACTACCTAGATAGTCCTGCCTCTCCAAACAGAGCCTTTGAGTGCCTTTGAGCACTGAGTGATTATGAAGCAACCAGTATCTTCAGATAAATTAATCTCTGAGCTGCTCTAGTCAACTTTTTGGCTTAGATTATCCCAGGATGCTTTTCAAACATAAGATTTGGTTTCCAAAATGTGTTTTTAAACAATGTTTCACTACAGCATATTTTTTAAAATTTATCTTTTCATTTAGAATGCTGTTAATTTTAACAATACAATGATGAAGTTTATTATTTTTGCCATTAAAATTATTTATTTTTATTGCTCAAATTTATTGTATTCTCCCATTACCATTTAGTCCCCTTAAAATTTTTATTTGTTTAGTTTTGTGAATAAACAAAGTACTATATCCTGGGAGGGGACAAATACCGAAGGATAAGAGGAAAGTAGGAATATTGAGGAATATAATTAAGGTCAAGAGTTTGCATCCTTTTGCATCAAATGGAAGATATTGTTTTAGAGAATTCAACCTAAATGAATTATACATTTTATGGATGCTAATAATGCTCTGTCGTGGTGTTTATATTCAGAATGCATCATCATTGGACAAAAGCTATTAAGGTTGCACTGTAAATCAGTAGTTAGAGGAAGAGAAAATACATTTAATTTCTAGTCCTGGAAGCAACCCATGCATGCAGAATCCATCTTAACTGAAAAATAGTTCAGTTTCACACCATGAATTATTCTTATTAGAAAAATGCCTTTGACAAATCTAGCTTCCCTTAGTCTTAGTGCAAACTCGGAACCCTTTGCCCCTGGTCAATGTTAGGGAACTAAAAACCCCAGCACTTTTGGCATCTGTTCATTTACCCACCAGCTAAACTCAGAAATGTGCTTATGGAAGAACATTTTACAATAGCAGTTTTTCAGCCAAATCACAGGATGTGAGAGCACAGACTCATGGTCTGTTGCACTTCTAAAGGGAAAAATCAGAACTTTTTTTAAAAAAGGAAAAATGGGGGCGTGGAATTA
The DNA here is from genome assembly GCA_004027735.1 of Carollia perspicillata. NCBI lineage: Eukaryota > Metazoa > Chordata > Mammalia > Chiroptera > Phyllostomidae > Carollia > Carollia perspicillata. Next base: position 1,906 of record PVKM010049789.1, read on the forward strand.
GGTGGGAAATCTGACATCCCTGGGACTTCAAAAGTTAACTTCGTTCTTTACTTCTAGAATATTACACTCTATTTATTTTCTTCTCTTTTTCCTTAATAGTTATAAATCATTTTTTTTCTTCCTGGGAGAAAACATTTACACCTTTTTATGTGCAAATCTTGTATATGAGCCTCCTACTACTGTTGCTACCAGATGAATCTTCCAGAAAGTAAAGCTTCATCTTTGCATCAGAAATCTTAGATTGGCCCACCTACTTTCAGGATAAAATTTAACTTGTGCTAACGCTCAGACACCCTCTCTGTCATTCAGCAGATGTGTGTTGAACATCTACTGTGTGCTGAGCACATTCTTACCAAGGTAACTTGGGGACTTCACAACGTTTGCTCACTCTTTCTTTACCATAGATCCTCTGCTGTAAGCAGCACTGGTCTCCTCTGCCCTCTCATGACCTCTTCTTCGCTTCTGGAACAATTCCCCATTTGACAGACTCTTGCCTCACTCAGCCTATTCAAATTTTACCCCAGTCCACCCAGCCAAGCAGCTGAGGCCCCATCACCCTCATGCTCCCTCCCTGACTGTAGCCCCCGAGGCCATCTTTCTTCACCCCCGTTAAATGATGTGCATGTCTTATGCCAAAGATTCAAGTGTAGAGGGAACTATTTTATCTAAAAAAGAGAGAAAAAGAATCCTGTTATATGCTATGTAAATATTATTAATGTGTATGATACATTATGCCTAGTACTCTCTAAATATTAGCCAAATTAATTACCAATAGAAAAAGTAGAAACCTAAATTTTCCCTGTACTGAAGTTTGATATTTAGAATTACCTTGTTGGAATGTTAAGTTTGAGACTAGGAAGCATTTCAAAGACTGGAGATGTGGGTTTTAACGTCAGTGCTCAGGTAATGAGCAGGCCAAGAAAGGGCAGACTAATTTACTGTATATTTTGGGAGGGATCACTTCAAAAGGCGTTTACTAACGAGAAGTTTGAGATTGCTCAGTGAGGCCGTGACTTGTCTGGAATTGCACAGTAGGTCAATGGCAGAGCCAGCACTAAACCAACATGTCCCTACGTATTTTCAGGAAGCCGGCAATGCTGTCTTGACTAGCAGCTTTTCTCCTTAGAAGATAGTATAGTCCATGAGGCTCAGAGTTCATTCTTTTGTCTTTTTTCAAACTGAAACTCCAGTGATTTTTTTTCTTCCCAAGATAGTGTACCCTATCCAATAATTCCTTTTAAAAATTGCCCTCTCTTTAGAAATACTCACAGTTTTAAGCTTGTCTAAGGCTCCAGAAACCACTCCTCTAGGAAGCCTTCCATTATGCCCCCACCTTTAGTTAGGGACCCCTTTTCTTGCTTCACTCACACTTGGTGCATGCAATTATGACACTGATCTCCAGTATTTCCTCCAAGAAATTGTACAAATAGGTAGTGTTCATGAAAAATGTGCTTTAACCAAATAGGTAGATTATGCCATTGAAAAGAAATACATTAGAGCCCTGGCTGGTGTAGCTCAGTGGATTGAGTGCAGGCCTGTGAACCAAAGGATCGAGGTTCGATTCCCAGTCAGGGCACATGCCTGGGCTGCAGGCCAGTTCCCAGCGGGGGATGCACGAGATATTCCTCTCCTTAACCCTTCCCCTCTAAAGATAAATAAATAAAACCTTTTTAAAAAAGAAATACATTAGAGTTACCACATTTTTGCTCTAAAGGCCCCCTTCTATTTTTTTAATGATAAGCTATTAAAATATATATTAACATTTGGATACTCCTTGCCTCTTCACGTGAGACATCAACTCTACAAGGAGATGAAGAATGAATACATTCTTGCTAGAAGTTAAAATATGGAATAAGGGCATACACATTCCAACTTAATGATTCACGCGTTTTATTGTAGCTGTTTCTGCCTCTATAGCTTTAAGCACACTTTAAAATTGAATGTCTCTACTTCATCTTGCTTTGTTTGATATCTACTCACAAAGGCTGCCACTCCCTTTCACTCTCTTCTGGTATAAAATGAGGCTGAAATAACAGAAAATTCAAGATAAAACTCGTCTGCATTAGTCAGGATAAACTAAGTTATGCTGCAGTAACAAACCCCACAATAATCTCAGTGGTTCATATGACAGGGGTTTACCTTTTACTCATGGGAAGAGCATTGAGAGTCCAGGACAGCTGACCTCCAAGTGGTGATCCAGCATTCCGGGCTGCTTCAGTCTTAAAGCACCCCCATATCAATATGTGCTTCTACCACTGCTGTGGTGGGGATGGGAGCCTGGAGAAGTGTACCTTGGCTCTTCCATGTTCTAGACTTCTCAGAAAAGTAATTAGTAACAGGGTTGAGGCAGGAGAATGCAAAATGGGCCTAGAACATCTTATAGGCCAGAAAATAAGGAAGTAATGCAAAAGCGATAGGGCTTGTCAAAAGAACACAGGAGCCAACCTGAATGGACAAAGCTGGAACAATTTTAGCAACAAAACAAATAATGACAGCATTGGATTTTAACCTACAGAATAAATACTTGTGAGTCCATGATGAAATAAACAAACAAATTAGTTAAACAAGTGGGGGCGAAGAGACAGCACTTTCTTACAGGAGAATTCCAGTTAAGGAACACGGAAGGAAAAAGGAAAATAAAAAATCACCATTAAGCAAATACCAGAGTAATAATCATGGTAAACAAGATCCACTAATAGATGCAAACATTTATGGGCAAAATCTGAGGAGAAATAGAGTATTTCCATAGACTTGAAGTATTTCTCTCAGCATGGTTATTCATTATAAATGGAAAGATAATTTTATAGTGCAGATTCCACTGTACCTGGGTGATGCAGATACACATCACCAGTGTATAAGACATCAGCAGCGTGAGCCTCTTGATATTATGCATGAAAAAAGACCTACCGGAGTTTCCTGTCCTGAAAGATGAGGAAAGCCCAAGAAACATCATATTAGAGGCGATTAAAAAGAAGTAACAACTAATTGCAATGTGGGAAACTGGGTAGGATTTTAGAAGAGAAAAGGGACAGTGGAAAAACTGGTGAAATTAGAATAAGGTCTGTAATTTAGTCATCATTGGTTCTGATCATTGGACTGTGGTTAGTAAGATGTTAGCATTAGGGGAAACTGGGTGAGGAATTAAAGTTAGTTCAAAATAAAAAACTATAAAGAATTGGATAAAACACATCAGGCACACCAAAACAAGTATGCTAATAACGTGAACTATTCTTTGGTTCTTCCTATTGCAATTTCCTACAGCGGAGCGACTTTCCAGCAGCTGGCTGGATGTTCGTCACATTGAAAAATATGTAGACCAAGGTAAAAGTGGAACACGAGAATTACTTTGGTCCTGGGCACAGAAAAACAAGACCATTGGTGACCTTCTACAGATTCTTCAGGAGATGGGACATCATCGAGCTATCCATTTAATTGCAAATTATGGTAAACACTGACTTTTATTACGTGGCTCTTGGTCCATTTTGTAGGAATTGTACTTTGTAAGTGTAAATATTGCATTTTATCCAAAACAGTGACTGATCATGCTATACGTTACCGATTTCTTACCAGAGGCATTTATCTGAAGTGGGCCGTACAGCTTCATAGTTTTTTTTAGTGACACTTCCTTCTCTTACTACCTAATTTATGCAACACATTCCTTTCTACCACTTTATAGTTTGAGGTTTAAAAAAATTTTTTCTTACTTACAAACTACACTTTTTGAAATGTTTTATTCTTAGCAGTGCAAATCAACTCTGCCCCAAACTCTAAAACTCTTTAAATCGTAAACATAATCAGAATTGCAATATGAACACAATATACATAATGCTATAATTCGTTTCATCATATGATCAGAAGTTAAAAATATAATTGGGTTTCTACCCCCATATTTTAGTGCAACTGATATATCTCCAGAATATGTCTGGGATTTCATTTCTCTGCCCTGTTCTTATACCATGGCCTCTGACCCCACCTTACCTTTGTACTGTTCATTTCACAGTGGCCTGATTCTTCTTTCTGTCTTGTCTGTTTCCCATGCTGTGTCACACTTTACACTTAGAGTAACCTGATGAGTCAAGCGCATGAAACTTTCTGTCAATAAAATAATCTCCTAATGTCACCTGCTTTGTTGACTGCACTTTAGATTTATTCACTTCAACAAGAATGATCTTGAGTGATTTGGGGTCTTATAGACTGAAGGCTCTTAAGTTGGAAACTTTTGAATCAGTGTCCTTATTATTTGCTCCTTTCATTCAGGAATATTTTCCTTTCAGTATATTTGCACACATACTCTTTGATAATATACTTCGTGCACTTGAGCCTCTGTCTTATCACTCAGAGAAATTTTGCACACACAAAGAGGAAATCCTGAGAGATTTGTACCAGAAAACTGTAGCTTTAGACTGACTTTATTTTGTACGTTTTCCATGTTGACGGGATATTAGACAGGTCCCAATAGGCTTCCACTATGATATTACCTATATAGCTTGGCTAACCCCTTTTTGTCTTTTGCACACCATTTCTTCCCTTAGTTTCATAAAGCAAAGTGCTTCACTATGAAGCTGACTGATAAATTGAAATGCAGTGAGTCCCTGGGAACTGAAATTCAAAGCCGTATCATTATTTGAGCCTTTCAGCCAGTGAAACCACCCATACAACTTGCTGTTGACAGTATAAACTCACACCATTTTGATAGGACACTTGGGTATGTTTTATATGTCAGTGTTCTGAAATGTATTTCATGGTATTTTTCATAGTCTATGTTGTTCATTTATGCAGCAGAGGATGTGGAGTGTGAGTAGACAATAATTTCATATTCTCAGTTGACTCCTAGTCTGTTGCACATGCGATATTGATTTTATTTTTCAAATGGGAGATTAGCTGATTGGTGGAAAGACAATTATTTATTGCCCTAGTACCAGAAGATAGGTAAATCTGAGATGAAGTGTAGGATAGCACCTTGCTTGGAGTCCTTTACTGAGGAACATAGCATTAGTTAACTGCAATTTATTGAATAGATGCTTTGAATTATCTTTAAAAACATTTCATTGTATAGCTTGTTAAAAGCAGCAATGTGACGATTCAGTGGAAATGTTAAGTGTAGCCTGCTAAACAGATGTCTCCTATGATAGCTACTCACAGATCGAGGAATTAAGATAAAAGATTTAGTCTTTCTTTGTTGCTACTAAGCACAGAGTTATCAGTTATGCAAACAACTCATTATCCATCTAGATATCCATTTTTGCCTACCTTAAAATTGTTCAGTTTGGTGAGATGGTGTTCATTTTAGAGAAATTTCTTACCTTTTATATGCTAACCTCCAGAGATCACTTTATAGACTTGGATTTTCTTATGAGTCCTACTGAGAAAGGCCTTGTATTTCTTGCTAGTCATCATCATTCCTGCAATTCACCTGGCTCGTAGGTAGGTTCTTCACATCCATAAAAAATTCCCTCAGATCTCAGGACATAACCAAGTCATTCAAGAAACTAAAATCTTTACCTGCTGCCATTATATTTCTAGCATGCATGTCTTTACATGTCACATTTCACATTTGTGTTTCAATGATCAGCAACTGTTTTTTAGTTTTGACATGGAATGCAAAGCTTTCTGCTGGCTTCATTTTGAGTCTACCATTTTATATGACAATGAAGTATTTCCTCTCTTTATGAGCAACAAAAGAACAATGACTTTAGTGCCCTTACAACCCTCAAACTTCAAATTTTATTCCACATAACAAGGCTTATTTAGGATTTTTTTCCTTGTCTAGTTGCACTGATTAGAATCTCTAGTATATTGCTGAATAGAAGTGGCAAGAACAGACATCCTTTACTTGTTGCTGATCTACAAGGGAAATAGTCAGTTTTTTACAGTTATGTGTGATGTTATCTGTAGGCTTTTCACAGATGTTCTTTATGAAGTTAAGGAAATTCTCTTCTAGTCCTATGGTTGTTATTCTGGTAGGTTATTGGATTTTACAGGATTTGTTTTTCAATCTATTAATGTGGTATATTTCACTGCGTGATTTTCACATATTAAGCCAATATTGGATTTCTGGGATGAATCCCACTTTGTCGTGGTATATAATCCTTCTTATGTGTTTCTGGATTTAGTTTGCTAATATTTTTTGAGGATTTTTGCAATTATATATATAAAGGATATTGGTCTGTAGTTTTCTTGTAATGTTTTAGATGGCATTGGTATTAAGAAAATATTGGCCTCAGAATGATTTGGGAGTTTGTTACCTCTTCTTCTCTTTTGGAAGAATTTGTGAAGGGCTGATGTTAAATCTTTTTAAATTATTGGTAGAATTCACTTTGTGAATTCATCTGTATCTGGACTTTTCTTTGTGGGATGTCTTAAAATACTAATTCAATCTTTCTTTGTTATAGGCTCATTATTTTTCGATGTGATGTTTATTTCTTCTTGAGTTAGTTTCAGTAATTTGTGTTTTCCTAAAAATCTGTTTCTATCATCTAAGTAATCTAATTTTTTACATATAGTTCTTTTCATTGAGTTAATTGGAGTCACACTGGTTAACAAAATATACAGGTTTCGGGTGCACAATTCCACAACACGTCATCTGTACACTGTGTTGTGTGTTCACCACCCCAAGTCAAGTCTCCTTCCCTCACCATTGATCCCCCTAAACCCTCCTCCATATTCCTCAATCCCCCACCTCCTAGGAATCACCACACTGTTGTCTATGTCCATGAGTTTTTTCTCTCTTTTTTTATTTTTGCTCAGTCTCCCACCCTCTTCCACCCAGGCCCCTACCCCTACTCCCCAACAGCTATCCGTCTGCTCTCTATCTATGAGTCTGTCTCTTATTTTGCGTGTTAGTTCATGTTATTCATTAGATTCCACATATGAGTGAGATCATACAGTATTTGTCTTTCTCTGACTGGCTTATTTCACTTGGCACAATGCTCTCCAGTTACCTACAGTTGTTCTTATATTCCATTATAATTCTGTTTGTTTTTGTAAGGTCGGTAGTTAGGGTTCCTTTTTTGTTTTTGTTTTGGTTTTGATTTTAGTAATTTTAGTCTTTCCTCTTTCTGGATGAATTAAATAAAGGGTTGCCAATTTTGTGATCTTTTCAAACAAAATACTTTAGTTTCATTGATTTTTCTTTTTTCTGTTCTTTATTTCATTAATTCCTCTTTAGTCTTAATTCTTTCCTTCTGCTTCCTTCAGTTTAGTTTACTCTTCTTTTTCTAGCTTCTTCAAGTGTAAGTTTTGGCTATTTCAGACATTTCTTTTTTTATTAATGTAGACACGTACAGCTATAAATTTCACTTAAGCATACCTTTCACTATATTAAGTTTTGATATGTTTTTGTTTTCTTTTTAAAAAGATTTTATTTATTTGTTTTTAGAGAGAGGGGAAGGGAGGGAGAAAGAGAGGGAGAAAAGCGTCCATTGGTCGCCTCGTGTAGGCATCCCCAGCTGGGGACCAAACCTACAGCCAGGAAGCCAAGCAGCGACTCACTTTTCGGAGCTACGCTCAGCTGACTGAGACACCTCAGTAAGGGCTATGTTTTCATTTTCATTCATTTTCGAAGTGTCCTTTAATTTCCCTGTGATTTTTTTACTTATTTATTATTTATAAGTTTGTTTATATGTATTTGTGAATTTGCTAAATTTCCTAAATTTTCTTTTATTACTGATTTCTACTTGAATTCCATTGTGGTCAGAGAATATGCTTTGTATGATTTTAACCCCTCCAAATTTATTGAGGCTCATTTTATTGCCTAACATATGGTCTATTCTGGAGAATGTTCAATGTACACTTGTGAAGTATGTGTATATTCTTCTGTTTGTGGATGTTATGTTCTATAGATGTCTGTTAGGTCTATAATGTTTGGTTTATAGTGTTGTTCAAAGAGATTTGTTAACAATTTATTGTGTTTCATTGCCAGTCTTATAAGCAAATAATTTAAGAAACACTATAACACAATCTAAGAAAAATTTGAAGATGGAATAAAAATTTTCTAAAGTCTGAATGAAAATGTGAGAAGTGACTACAAAATATTGCAAGGTTTTAATCTTCTGTAAGAAGCCACATAGACTACCTTAGTTCAGCATAACTGTAATAGAGAGAAGTTACAGTCTAAAATTGGGGAGTAGGAAGAGAAACAAGGAGCTTCCCGGACAAGAAAAAGCTGAAAGTGTTTGTTAACATCAAAGCAGTACTGCAACAAATGTTAAAGGGCTTGCTTTAAGAAGAAGAAGAGAAAGAGGAAAAAAACAGGAAAACAGTCTAACAATAAAATGGCACTACATATATATCTATCAATAATCACCTCAAATGTAAATGGCTTAAATGCTCCAACCAAAGACATAGGTTAGCCAAATGGATAAGAAAACAAGACCTATATATATGCTGCCTCCAAAGAGACCCATCTCAGATTGAAAGATACACATAGACTAAAAGTAAAGGGATGGAAAAAGTCATTTTATGCTAATGGAAAAGAAAAAAAGCTGGGGTAGCAGTACTTATATGTGACAAAATAGATTTTAAAACCAAGGGGATAGTAAGACACAAAGAAGAACACTACATAATGATAAAGGGAACTATCCAAAAAAGATATAATCCTAGTAAACATGTACACATCCAACATAGGAGTACCTAAATATGTAAAGCAAATCTTGATGGACATAACGTGAAAGACTGACAGAAATACACTCATAGTCAAGAGTTTTAACACACCATTGACTTCAATGGATAGATCTTCCAGGCAGAAAATCAATGAGGAGATGGCAGCCTTAAACATCACACTAGATCAAAAGGATTTAATTGATCTCTTCAGAGGATTTCACCCCAAAACAGCAGAATATATATATGTTTCAAGTACACATGGACCATTTTCTAGGATAGACCACATGTTAGGACACAAGTCTCAATAAATTTAAGAAGATTGAAATCATATCAAGCATCTTCTTTGACCACAATGCT
>PVKM010049790.1:0-10880 GCA_004027735.1 Carollia perspicillata
TTACCTCCAGCACCCACCTCGCACACGGCCGCTCCAGGCTCCACGTGTGAGCCGGCCCTGGAGAAGCTGAAGTTCCCCTTCTGTTTTCCCCAGAAATATCTTCCTCTAAGCGGGAAGTTGGCTGCTGCACCACCATCCCTTTTATCCCCTCTCCCCCACCGCCCCACCCCCCAAAAAAATCTGAGTTCGCACGCCGCTGCCTGGCTTCACCCGCGGCACCAGTGGGCGCGGCGCCCCTCCCCCGCCGGCCGGCGAACACTTCGGGAGGGAACTGGGGAGAGGGAGGCACGGGGGCGGCCCCGGCCGGACCCCCGTCCCCGCCAACCCCGCGCTGCGCCTCTCTCACCTCTCTCCTGCTCTTCCGCCTGCAAGCAGATGGGGATATTCTTCTTCCACCCCGGCATGGTGCCTGCTCTCTGCGCTTGCTCTCAGGCTCGCTCTTTCTCGCTCGCTTGCTCGATCCCTCTCTCCGCGCCTCGCTCTCGCCCTCTCCCGCCGGCCGCTGCGCGCTCGGGGCTCTTCAGCGGGGCTGGGGCACCGAGGCGGCTCTCGGGCACATTGAGGCGGCGCCGCGCGCCCCGCGCTCGCCTCAAACTCGCCGGCGGCCCCGGGTGGTGGCGGCCGGGCCGGGCCGGCAGGGCCGGGCTAAAGGGGCTACAGCTGCGGCTGCCGCGGAGAAGACGCGAGGCCGGGCCGGGGGCCGGGGGCCGGGGGCCGGGGGCCGGGGCCGGGGGGCGGGTGCAGGCCGAGAGCCGGGACTGCGGAGCCCCGGGGAGGTGGGCGCCGGTGGGAGGAGTGGGCTCGCGCCACCGCCTCTTTCCCCTCCTCCTCCGGCTTCTTCCCCTTCCTTGTCTCCCCGCCGCCAGCAGGTGGGACTCGGAGCCGCCGCACAAAGCTCCGCCGGCGGATGGACTGAGGCTGCGGGTTCCCCGACCGCCTCTCGGCGGAGCCTCTCCCGAGACGCGCGCGAAGCGGAGCGGGCACGGAGGGGGCGCGCGCGCTCACACCCTCTGCGCCCCGGGCGGCAGGCCTGCAAAGGGCCCGCCAGGTACAGAGCCTGGCACCCAGCCGCGGGTGCGGAACCCACGCCGCTCCCCGACAGCTACCACTCCTCCCTCGCCAAACCCAACTGGCCGCTCCTCCGGCTTGGGCGACGACCTCGAAGGAGTGGAGGGCAGTGTCCTTCCCTCTAGTCCCTCCTCCTCGCCTCTCTCCCCCGCCCTGCCTGTCGCCCCCTCCCCCAAGTCCAGACTTTGCAGCTATGGATTCTCTGAGTTCTCCCCTCAACTAAGGGAAATAGCAACTTTTGGAATGACCAGCAATAGTTCCAGGAATACATTTTTCTGGTGGGGTGGGAAAGGTGTGAGTAGAAATCCTCTTTTGTTTTAAATGAAGCAAGGAGACCTCGACTGGGTGAATATTTCGTTGCGTCTTAAAGAATAAGAAGGGTTTTATGATCAGGTTTTATGATTAGGCGCTTGCCATTGTCATAGGCTCATAGAATATCGGTGAAAGAAATGGATGGGGCGGTGAGGGGCGGGGGGCGGCGGGGAGACAGCCTAACAGTAGAGCCTGAAAGATTCTGCCCAGACATGAGGGTACTTGCTTGTGATTTCAAAAGGAGAAGACTAGGAGGGGCTCCTGACAGTCTTCCAAATGACACTTGGCAACTGCACGTCCTGCAGACTTATGACATCCATCGTCCTCAAGGCAGGGGTCCTGGCTAGATAATGCCTATGTGTTCGCCTCCGGAGTGTCTGATGTGGACTGAGGAATTTCGGACCCCGAGGCTACAACTACTGGTGGGTAAGTTGTTGGGGGCCAACCACTGCACTGTTGTAACTCTCTCTGACCTGCAGTTTATTTTGGCCTCTGAAGGAACTGCAGTTTTCTCTCCCAAAGTGAGAACATTGGCTCTTGCCAGACTTCTTGATCTCTTCTCTTGGAGACATAATAATACAGCCAGAGAATTTAATAACTACCAAAGACAAAACAGAATTTTTTTTCTCTGACATTGCATAAGCAATCTTATCAGGCTGGGATGTTTGCTCCTGCTGCTGCCTCTTGGCTGGGTGGCTGACTGTCATTGCAGGAATGCCCAAATGCCAAAGACAAGGGGCCATCTCTCCTAAGCAATAGAGAGGCCCAGGTCCAGAAGCTTCGGAAGTGAGAGAACGGAAGGGCTAAATGAAGGGCAGAGTCAAACCATCCCAGGGCCATTATCAGTAGAAATCTGGTGTGCACTGCTGAAATCTTCCTTCCAAATTCTTTGAGAAGTAAAATCCAGAAAATCAATATGAACATCACACCTGTGACCCTTAAATGATCCACCCTCTGTCCTGAAATAGTCTTGGCCTAATCTCGTTTCAAGATCTAATCCTGCTATCCTTCATGTGGAGAAGGGCATTTGTCATTGATTCCCCAAAAAGGACAGAGCGAACCCAGCCGTAACCAGCTGGCAAAGACCCAGGTTTTTAGCATTGGTCATGTTTGTTTTTGTTTTAATAGTATCATATAGCATTTTGTATGCATGTGGTTGTTCTAACAAGCATAATTCTAGAAAACCTACACACCAAGGTATGGATTGAACCATACTCTTATGGTTACATTCAGTGGTATACTTGTCCTGCCAAGATGAGAGACAAATACCAGTTGATAGGGAATTCCAGCTGACAACTGTTAAAATATTTTTTTGAGAGAGAGAAACATCAGTTGGCTGCCTCCTATTCATGCCCTGACTGGGGAATTAACCTGCAACCTAGGCATGTGCCCTGACTGGGAATTGAACCCACAACCTTTGGTGCTCCAACCCAAAGTAAGCCACACCACAAGGGCACAACTGTTAAAAGAATAGTATTTTAACTCAGGTAGACAAAATTCCTACTATGTGTTAGACTCTGAGCTAAAAACCTGGGATCTAAATTACACTTAAATAGTCAAAGATCAAATGAATACATTCTGTTACGTGTTAGGGTCAGGTATGATTTTACAGATTATGCAACTGAGACTGGTAAAGAAACTGAAGAATAGATTCCTATCTCCCCAACTTCAGAGTACCCATTATCCAAACTCCCCTTCAACAATATCCAACCTTGCATCATCTTTGTATGTATCTAAGTCATCAGTGAGGCTCTGAGTTTGCTCGGGTGGGAATATGGCTTACGTCTTTGCATCCTCAGAGCCAGGGACAGCAAGCATTCAGGGACGGTTGATGATGATAGGATTTAACCTCACTTGGGCCACCCCTACAACACCACCTCAGGGAAACAGGCCCTTAATGAATCCTTTTCTCCACACTGCTATCTATCACCTGATAATATCAAACCAGAAGCAAAAGAGATAACTAAGTCGTTGAAAACTTAGTCATGCATTTGTTTATTGTTGAAGTTATTGTTGAAGTCATCTCGTATTCAAAGCATCATATATGAAAATGTATTCTGAGGAAATTGTAATGCTAGGGACCTTTATAAGGAAGATACCCGCCTGCCAGCAGGACAAAAATAAGGTATATTATTTTTTTTCCTTTACTAAATTTGAAATTCAGTCTCCTTTAAAGGCTTTAACTGCAATTACAGCTGCAGTGTCTATTTCTAGACATCAGATCACTTATACAATATTAAGAATTTGTGCTCCTTTTTTTAAAAGATTTTATTTATTTATTTTTAGAGAGATGGGAAGAGATGGAGAAAGAGAGGGAGAGAAACATCGAGGTGTGAGAGAAACATCAATTGGTTGCCTCTTGCAGCCAACCAGGGCCCTGGCCTGCAACCCAGACATGTTCCCTGACCTGAAATCGAACCAGTGACCTTTCGTTTTGCAGGACAACACTTAACTAACTGAGCTAGGCTGGTCAGAGTTTGTGCTCCTTTTTTGAACGTAAATTTTTCTAAGTTATTTGTACCATTTGAATGTCCTTATACTATGGGTTTACAAAACTGAAAGTTTAACTTATTTATTTTCCCTTAACCCGAATACACAGTTGGTTGCACAGGCCATAGGACATAGCCCTAAGTGTGGCCTTGCTGAATTTCCTTTTCTACTTAAAATTTTTTAAATAAAGTGCAGAAGAAACCTGTTCCCTTCCTCCTGGTGCCTCTGTCATCTGGTAGAAAAAAATAAAAACTTTAAAAACTTTATTTTATCATTTGGTCTACTTTTCAAACTTATGTGGATGCACCCACTTAAAAAGTTGAAAATGTATCTGATAGAAAGAGCAGCCTCCCTTTCGACTCCTTTGTATTCTGACAACTGAGCTTCCAGCCTCCTGCTCACAGGGCTTTCATTCTAACGGAGTGTGATGATGACTTCCTGGGACTGAATTTCATGAGTCTGAGGAGTCCCCTGGGAGACATAAAATCCCAGCTGTTATTTTGGATTGGCTCCAGGACCTAAACACATCCACAATATTTTTTTTTAATCGTGCACTGACTTTTCTGAAGACACGCACTGCATACCTAGCAGCCACCTGAAAGTTTCAATACAGCTACCAGGGCATGCCCTCTTTTCCTGTGGCATGCAGTGAACCGAAGACTCTTTTAACACTTGACATGCACTCCTCGTGGGTACCCGCAGATTCGTTTAGATGCCGTTAACTCACTTTTGATGCAAAACCCTGAGGCTTCCTTGGATAGTTTGTCTTCTTCGGGGGAAAAAAAAGAGAACAGAAAGCAAACAAAATGAATGAAACGGTTTTCGCTTTAAAATCTTCAGTGAGGAGAATATAACTGGGGAAAAGGGGCACATAAAAGAGAAGAACTCTGACAAGATTCACTCAAGTAAGGCACGTGTGAAAGCAAACGGAAAGTTCGTCTAAGAAAAACAGTTGAGAGTACTTTAAACCGGCAGCACAGGGCACAGCGGGTGGAGTCGGGGAGACCGTGGGGATTTGTTTTATGTGTCACCTTGATTGCAGGGCAGGGGGAGTTGTGTGAGGTGCCCGGATTTTTGGTCATACGTTATTTGGGAGGGTGTTTTGGATGAGATTCACATTTAAGTCAGTGGACTGAATAAAGCAGATTGCCCTCCCTGGTGTAGGTGGGCCTATTTCAATCAGCTGAAGGCCAGAATAGAGCAAAAGATCTGACCCTCCCCCAAGAAAGAAAGAATTCCTTCCGCCTGACAGCCTTTGAAGAGGGATGTCCGCCTTTGGCTGCCTTTGAACTGAAACATCACCTCTCCTTAGGTGTTGAGCCTGCTGGCCTAACTCTGCAACTCTGGGCAATTCCTTTAACCTACTCCGAGTTCCCCTAGTTTCAAATGTAATACCTATATGACCATGTCATGGTGAGCACTAAATGAGCTATTATAGGTAAGGCAATTAGCACACTACTGACATGTCATTAATTATAGTTGGGAATAGATATTAATGCATTGGTTAAAAATGAAGTTATGCAGGACAGTCTTGAGGGATTCATTGGCTAGGCTTCAAACACTCCCTAAAATGTTATGCAAATTTCTGTATGTATGTTTATAATTCCCTCTACACACACAGACATGCTTTTGGATACAAGAAAGTCTCTAATTTTCATCAAGTTCTCAAAGGGATGCCTAATCCAAAAAAAGACTAAAGGTCCCTGAGAAGAATGAGAAGATTCCATAATATATCATTAACATTGGTTTTGCTAAAGAAAAGAAAGTGTTAATCCAAAAAGAGATTTACCTTCCTAAATTAACATTAGGATTACTGACATTCAAACTCTCCCTTTGCAGTCAAACTTTTCAAAAAAGTAATCTATTCTGCTGACACCCAAGTTTTCAACACTGATTCACTCCTAAACTAACTGCAATTTCTCTCTGCAAAAGGCATTATCATCATTTCGGGCCCCTGGGGCGAAAATTGGAGGAATATTTGATTCAGTCCCAAATCCCCAACTGGTTACCAAGTTCTTTCAAATCTACTCTTGAAATAATTCTGGTGTCTCTCTCCTTCTTCCCCATGAACATTGCCTTGTTGTTGTTTCCCTTTTAATAAAACCACAAGTTGTCTCTCTGCTCTTGCAAGTCTTCCAGTAATTCCTCATACCTATTTCAACTTGTCTTGAGCCACAACTGCTCACCACATATGCCTCCTCCCTCCCTCCCTCCTTCCTTCTTTCCTTGAACTGCCCCAATACCCCCTGAAAAACCCCCTGCCTTGTATTACTTCTATTCCCTAAACATATAATATGCTTCTCAACTTACATATCTTTGCTCATTAGAATTTAAATAGGTTGAGTGCCTGAGGCTAAAAGAAGTCCCCTTACAACTGCTTGAGTCAGAATTTGAGCCCAGGGGTGTTGGGCTTTTGAATTAATCTTTCTGCCCCGCATTAAACTATCCACTTTCATTCCTACCTAGTGTCATCTCTACCCCACACAAAATTGTTTCTATCTTTCGAGGCCAATTCATATTCTACCTCTTCTTTAGATCTTAACTTCTCTCATTTTCCCACCCCCCTGTACTACCATATCTTCATGTATATGGTATTTTATTACAGCTTATGGGTAAGTTTGATCTATCCTACTGTACTATAAGTTTTCATAGGGAACTATGTGTCAAGCAGATTCTGAAGTAAAGTAATCTAGCTTCAAATTCATGTGTATAATCCTAGGCAGTTACTTGATTTTCTCTGCCTCTGTTTCCTTATCTATAAAATAGAGATGATAATAATAAGGCCAATCTCACGTCTTTGTTGGGTGGATTCAATGAGCTCGTGTGTGTCAAGCACTTAGACCTGTGCCTGGCACACAGAGAGAATCCATTAAGTTTCACTTGTTACTATTATTATCATAGGGCCAGGAATGTGCCTTATGCTCCTTGGCATTGCCATGAGCATCAAGCATTGCATCTCACAGTGTGTGCCCCATGGAAACTTGCTGAAAGGATGAATGTTAAGAATAGTTGTCGCTTCCTAAGTAAATCTCCAATGATCATGAAGACTTGGCCCATAAACATACCAGTGATGGGAATTTTGTTTATTTCAGTACAGATTGACAATATTTTGAAAGAAACCTTTTAGGTCAGAATGGAGAACAATGATTTTTTAAAATTATTATGATGATAAACAAGAGCAAAATGACTAGCGGACTAGACATAAATAAGCATTTCATCAGGAAAATTAAATAGATGGTTCCTACATTCATGACAAAAAGCTTCTAATAATGAATTCAGGTTTAGCCCCTGGAGTATCTAAAAATTAGAGCAATGAAGTGATTAAGAAAACTGACTTCAGAGGGAAAATTAAGGTAGCTAGCTCCATCCAGTATAGATTGACGAAGCAATCACTAAGAGCTTTCTTAGTTGAAATTCACAGGATCAGTAGAAAAGTAAATGCCAGAGAGGGGAAGGAATTCTATATCATGGTGACAGGTTATAAATAAAAATAAATTAAAGGAAAGGGTAGGTTGGTCAAGAGGCAAGATCTAATTGGTACATACTGTTGGTAATAGTGAAAAACACTGGTTAAAGGACAGCATGCCCACTTATTCTGCTAGTTGGGGTACACACTCATACAGTCATTTTGGAAAGCAAATTGGCAATACATAAGAAATGCAAACTGCATATCATTTTACATATTGTGCTATTTTTAGAACTGTCTCTTAAGAAAATTATCAAAGATTTGTGCTCAGAGACATTTATCACAGTTTTATTTATAATGGCAAAAAGTGGAAAGGTCCTAAATGTTCAATAATAGGAATTATTTATAAAAATTGTATTAACTGTCATAAAATGCTTAAATGCCATGAATTTAAAAGATAGTAAATTTGTCCTGGCTGGTGTGGCTCAGTGGATTGAGTGCCAGCCTGAGAACTGAAGGGTTGCCGGTTCGATTCCCAGTCAGGGCACATGCCTGGGTTTGGGACCAGGTCCCCTGTAGGGGGTACTCAAGAGACAACCACACATTGATGTTTCTCTCCTTTTCTTTCTCCCTCCCTTCCCCCTCTCTAAAAATAAAATAAATAAAATCTTTAAATAAAATAAAATAAAAGATAGTAAATCTAGCCCTGACTGGTGTGGCTCAGTTAGTTGGGCATCATCTTGCAAAGTGAAAGGTCACCAGTTGGATTCCCAGTCAGGGCACATGCCTGGGTTGCAGGTTCAGTCCCCAGTCAGGGTGCATAGGAGAGGCAACAAATCAACCAATCAATGTTTCTCTCCCTCTCTTCCTCCTACCCTTCCCCCCTCTCTAAAAATAAATAAAGTCTTTTTTAAAAAGATAGTAAATTCTTATGATATAAAGTTCAGCAAAAAATAGAAAACAGAGAGTTATACATATACTATATTTCATGGGTTCTAAGATACATAGTTTTTCATATTTTTACATACTTAAAATTATAATACTTCTTACAGTTTCCGTGCCTGAGCATGTGTATTAAAACTTGCAGATGGGGAACATCAGCTAAAGTCAAATTCTGGAGACAATAACAGAATATTTTCGAGAAATACTACATCACCAGTACCCTGGTGGAAAGAGAAGATAATTGTGCAGAAAAACACAAACATCAAAAAGTGAATCACAGAGTGAATCATAAGAGTTGAAGTTGAATACAATAAAATTTTAGGAATACTTAGCCAGTTAATTTCACTTATTTTAATTTATGTAAGCTCAAAATATTTGATAAAACCTGTGTCTAAAGGATTTTTTTCCAAAGTCTAAGTATTATGACCTAGCATTTGCAGTTTTTTTCTCTTGATTCTTAATAGTACATGAAATTATAGTAGATGTTAATATAGATGATCTGCATCTATAGGTTAATGAAAAACAATATGTGCTCATATATATATTATGAATCCAATTATTTTTTAGTGGGGGAAGAGATACATCAAAACATGTTCTCTCTGGGTGTTAGCATTACCTGTGAGTTTTAACCTGTTTTCATACATTTTTGTATTTTTCTAAAAAGTAGTATTACATTTTAATAGAGAAGAAATCTTAGTAAATATTGTTTTTCAAAACAAAGTGAAAACAAGTGGTTGAACACTTGTGATTTTTTCCACTTACTCTGTAGTTAGGATATCTATGAGGAATTCCGAAGTAAATAGGCTAAGAAATTGAATTTGAGAAGTCTGAGTTTTATTCTCACATCTGCTAGACTAGTCATTTATAAATAATTTGAGTTTTCTAGAGTGTTCCTATTCCCATGTGTAGGCAATATTCGATAATGTTCACTCACCTCCTTCAAAGTAACAGTGAGTGAACATCTGGAACGAAACAAGTAGACTATATCATAATTGCAGGGAGTCCCAGCAAAGAGCATGAATAAAGCCTTTTGTCAAGTCAAATCTACCTCCCATTTAACTTAACACTAAGTACAAGTACCAAAGAAAGCATTTATTTCCACACTAGCTCTGGGGCCCAAACCAGCCACTCCATCGAAACCCCCAGCAATATTAACTCAGGGCAGTTTCTGTAGGATATACCAAAAGGTTCAAAAAAAAAAAAAAGGTCCCTTAGGGATTTGTAAGCTTATTTATTTTTACACCCTGAAAACTCAGTCTCAGCCTTGACAGTGAAGTACCTAACATATAGGTATTATGCATGTGTGAGCATTTCTTTATATTCTCTTTGACTTTTAAAAATCTGCTCAATGAGCCTTTTTATTCCATACTTATTATATGTGATGTTTCATTAAGATCCATGGATAGCGTTACTCCTAATTTCCATGTACATTATTTAAGCACTACCAGTGATATTTGCTACTGATTATGTTGAATGGAAAGTAGCGCAAGATTTATGGCAGGATTTTCCTCCTTGCACTTGGTGACTCCGTTGCCTCCTCATTTTTATCTACGCCTTGAATAATAACCAAGCCTCTTCCATTTGCCCCACCCTTTCGCCTAAGCTTTAAGAAGCCGTGTGGCTGGGAGTGAAGGTGGAGGGAGAAATAACTGCGCTTGGTTCAGAATGATAATAGTGAGTGGCTCCTAGAAACCATGAAGCAGGTCAGCTTCCAAGGAGAAATGCCGGCCTGCCTTCTGTAAGTGAGGAGGCAGGAAGCGTCAGGGCTTGACTCGGAAGTTCTCCCAGCACTGACTGCACTTTACAGTCAGCCCCAGGGAGACCGGAAGGGACCTGTAGTAGGGAAATGTCTATAGAAGATTAACAGGTAGGTAGAGAGATGCCTTCAACATTTTAATGAACAATAATAGACCAGATGAGCACCAAGAAGTGTGACCATTTATAGCCACCACGAAAGGCTAGACTGCAAATTGGTCTGTTTAATGGTTGTATGTGAGAGAAAATGCCTGTCCTTGTGAAGGAACTGTGACAAATCTAGTCTTGTGGAAAGGGAAAATCATAAACAAGTTAAAGATGCTTCAAAACTACTTTCTTAAATTTACTAATTTCTTAAACGAGTTTTACATTATAACCCAAGTGAAACAAACAAACAAACCAGAAAAAAAAAAAAAAGAAAAAAATCTAGCAGACCCAAACGAAATGCCATGGTGGCACTGTCTCAGGATCACAGTGGATTTTCCAATGCCCACAACAAACTGAGTGTCACCAAGCAAGCCACATCACTTCAGCAAAGTGTACTGCATGTTCTGCTAATGAAATGGACTAGGAGCTCCTATCTGCCTGTAATTTATTTCTATTTTTAATTCATTTTACTATTCCAGTTACTATTGTACTGTTTTATTCTCCTTAGTCCTATTCAGAGCAGGCTGGAAGGAATTTTACTTTGAGGCTGCCCTCAGCCTTTTCAAATTCTGACCCTTCTCAGCAATCTCTTTGCCATCACTACTGTTTGTTCTTTCTCCCTGGAGCCTTCCTTTTGCCACTTCAAGACGCAGACCTTCTCACCTCCTCTCCACTCTCTCCAAAGTGCACCTTCCCCATGGCAATCTTTGCTTTCTATGTGACAGTTAACTAGTCTGATAAACTAATCTGCTAATTTACT
>PVKM010049791.1:0-10891 GCA_004027735.1 Carollia perspicillata
ATAAGAAAATCAAGGCTCAGGGAGGTCAAGTAACTTGCCCAGAGTCACAGAAGTGGCAGAGCCAGGCGTCAAAGGTGAAGGGCCACCACTAAAGGCAGACTCCCCACAGAATGTGAAAAGTCCCTAAGGGTCACTTATCTGGCTTGGGGAAAAGAAGAGGGACCAGAAATTATATAACTTTCTGGCGAGGCCCTGAAGGAGGAGAACGATTTCATTAGGCAACAGTGGCAGAGAGGGTCCTCCAAATGGGGCAAACAGCAAGAATGTAGAGCACAGCATGGGACCTGAGACGCCAGCGAACCCAGGCTGGGGAGCACTGGGCCCAGGGCAGACCACTCAGCCAGGCACAAGCCACCAGGGTCCTTGAAGGCCAGGCTAAGGCAGCTGGGCCGCATTCAGCAGAGAGGCAGTTAGGAAGAACCCAAATACGGCCCAGTCTGAGGAAGAAAGAGCAGTTTCAGTAGGAAGGTGCTGCTTCAGAGCAGGCTACGGGCAAGAGAGGCCATTTTTCCTGAGGGTCACTCCAGAAAAGGGACATTCAAAACACGTAGACAGAAAACGCTGGCCCTTCCAAGCAACTCCTCTCTCCTTGCCCTGATGTAAACGCCTCATTTAAAAAAACAAATAAACAAACAAACTTTTTTTAAACATTAAATTAAACACCCTGGGGACTTCAGCCAGGCGCCTAGCCCTCCCTTCCCTTTCTACACTGACAGTGGGTTTGCAAACACAGAAATGCAAATTGGAGGCCTAGCAGAGCCAGATGAGGTTATAATGAACTCAGGAGCAATTTACTTAGCAAGAAAAAAAACTCAGCTTCTGCATTTCCTGCAACTTCACAGCAAGCAAGCTCTCCCCACAGCTCGGTGAGGGGTGGGTGCGGTAGCTGGCTCTAACAAGCGGTGGAGATAATGACTACGCTGATTGGAGTAAGTCAGAATTCTTCACTCCCAGGCCTACAAACAAGATGGAACATTAACGCAACTAACATTTGAGCCCCACCATACGCATTACCCCCTTTCAGAATCCCTGCAACAACCCCCTGCGGCAGGCCCGTTTTACAGAACAGGAAAACGCGGCTCCGAGAGACCCAGTCACTTGCCCGCAGGGTTGAAAACCACAGCTCAACTCCAAGGTCAGCAGCAGCGCTATAATTTCCACACGAGGGGCTTCGAGGCGATGACGTGGCCAGAAGAGGGTAGAAAAGCCAGCACCTATTTTTACTTAGGTGGTGTGTTACAGATCTGCACTGTCCAGGGTAGTGGCCCCTAGCCACACAGGGCTATTTAAATTTAAACAAAATGTAAAAGTCAGTTCGTTGGTCACACTAGCCACACTTCAAGTGCTCAACGGTCACAGGCGACTACCAGCTGCCATATTTGACAATTTCCATGACTGCAAAAAATCGCGCTGGACAGGACCGCTACATATCAATTAAAAACAGCCACGTATGCTAAAGGGGCTTTTTCTGTTATTTTCATATTTCAGTTCATTTCCTCTAGTGTCATTTCACAATAAATTTATTTTTGTTTTAATTTGTGACACAATACACATACCCTGACCCGCCAGAAAGATGAACAAGCGGGTCCTAGAGCAAACGAAGCCTGAAACACCGCTAGAGGCAAAAAAAGGACAAAACCGAAGCCGTCCTACTTCCTCCGCACACCGGGCGAAGGGGACTAGATGACGATGCCGGGAAACACAGAAGGCGGCAGGGAAACAGGAAGACCAAGTATGAAATGGACTGACTCCATAAGAGAAACCACAGGCACGTGTCCAGCGACATCCCTCACCCACAGGGTCGCCGGGAGTCAGAGCTGACTCGAGGGCCCCTAACACACACACCTAACACAAAACATGCCATCTCCACCACTGAGTACACAGTTCAGGGCTGTTAAGCATATTCACATTGTTGTACGCCCATCTAAAGATGCTTTCACTCGAGCCTGACAGCAGAATTACCTGGGGGTGCTTTTAAAAATCCTAACGCCCAGGAAGGCACCCCAGGGGCACTGCATCAGAGCCTCTGGGGAACAGGGTCCAGGTATCAGTGCCTTTAGGCTTCCGGCAATCCAACGCACCTGTCCCTGTAACCACGCCCATCATACCAGAAGGGGTGCACCTGCCCAGAACCAGCTCCTCCAGCCAGACCCACTCCTCCAGGCCCCTGGAGACACCTGTCCCTGCGGGGGTCGGCAGGAAAGGGGGTCCTGGGTAAAAACTGCCCTCCGCCTCCAGGAGGCCGCTGCTGCCGCACAGTTAATACTTCACTGCTGGCCAGATTCTTTGACAGAGAGAAAGCAAATAAAAAGACGCACAGCTCAAAAGGCACTCAACTGATTTTTTTTTCACCCACTTAAACTAGACAGGAAAAGAAAAACCACTTAGAAACTATGACCAAGGCAGTATGTGCCAAGAGTCCACAGTGGAAGGATTTTTTATTTTTTTTTGGCGATCCCATCAAGTTCTTCAAACATAGACGCATAATGGCTCTACCAACTCAACCCAAACTGGAGGGCTACCGGGGACGTAATTAAACACAGAAAGCTCTTTTACAAGGGAGCTCCAGGGCTGGACACAAAATGAGTTCAAGGTAAGGAGTTCTCTTTGAGGAGCCATTTGAACTTTGGGTGAACTTATTCAATTCATATAATTAGGAGGGGCTGTCAGGCTTGCACAGTCGCCCTGCCTCAGGGACTGATGTATAAACGTGGCCCTCTGGCCCGTCGTGGAGGCATTTTGGAGACAAGGACAGGGACCCAGGGTGACTGCCAGAGCCAGGCCCAAAGAACTGTTTCCCCTCTACACACCCAGGGAAAGAAGAGGAAAGGAGAATGCCAGGTTATCTGCTAGAAAAGACTGGTAAGTGGAAGAAGGAAGGAAGCACAACATGTCGATATACCATAAACTGAATGATTTCCACAAAAGTGACAGCCATCTGGGAGCCGCCCGCCCCACTAGCATCCAGACGGCATCTCGGCTCAAGCTCACACTTCCAGGCTGGGTCTGGGCCAGAAGCACAGAGATAAGACCCTGCCTCTTCCTTGAGCCTCGTGTAAGACTCAGGCAAGTGAAATGCTGTCTTCTAGAAATAAATCCACACCCCTCGCTCTACCCTAGGCATGTTCTAAGGAGTTCCAGCTTTAGAATCA
Organism: Carollia perspicillata; assembly: GCA_004027735.1. Classification (NCBI taxonomy): domain Eukaryota; kingdom Metazoa; phylum Chordata; class Mammalia; order Chiroptera; family Phyllostomidae; genus Carollia; species Carollia perspicillata. The sequence goes on from PVKM010049791.1 coordinate 3,153, forward strand.
AATAAGTTGAGGTCCAAACAGTCTGCCTCACCATGGCCTTCGACAAGTGACTGACGCCCTCTCCAAGCCTCAGTTTTCTTATCTGTATAGTGGGATTGACGTGAGGATAACGTGAATCCAAAAATGCCAAGCACTTAGCACAAGGCCTAGCTCAGCCCTTTCCGCCCCTGTTCACTACCTGCAGTGACCACTGAGCACCCACTTACGATGCACACGTGCACACCAGAGCACCTTAAATTGGGAAGCAGCAGAGACGGATGACACAGCCTCACGCCAAGGCCTCCCTGAGGCTGAGGGGTGGGAAACATTGAAAATGGGTGGGCTGCTCTGGGACCTACGCTGGGTAGGTTTGAGTTCTGCTCTTTGGCCTTTGTGCGGGGGGGGGGGGGGGAAGCACATACTCAGATGAAACCTTCCGCAGTCTCCAGCAAATTTGAGGGAGAACATGGGCAATCAAATACAATGGGCTTCCTCGGTGCTCAGCCAATTAATTTACTCCATTTGTCTTTCTGGTTCGCTACTTAATAAGGCCATATCAGCAGTGCAATCTGTGAATCTGATTAAGGCATCAGTGAAGGGGCCCCAAATACTCCTTGTCTGATGTCTCAGGCAGCTGAATCTGTCCTCTGGCTCTTAGGGAGAGGGGTTTCTTTGTCTTTTGCAGAGGTGTGGGTTTTGGGGGAAAGTATCCCGAAGGGCTTTTCGGAGAAATCATGGTGAACTTGAAATGATCTCATTTCTCCACACTCAGTTTTGAACATCTGAAGGTCTCGCTACAGAAGGAGTCTTGCCAGCTCTCACCCATCTCTGCGAAGATGGAAAAAGCCTAGATGAAAATTATAGATAAGAGATCAATAGCTTCAACCTTTTCACCCTCCAAGCATTTCAACAACCCCAAAGGAGTGAGCCAAATTGACAGATATCATTTCGCTTTTTCCTTTTCTCTGCGCCCAAGATGCAAAACGGGAGGTCAGAGGGCGAGAGGGCAGCAGCTGAGAAGACATCCTATGCATGAGGCATCCTCACACTAAAAACTGTTCAACGGTCGTCAAAAATTCAAGTTTAACTGGGAATTCTGTAGCTTTACTTGCTGAAATCACAGTATGGAACTTGGTACTTGCAACTCTGCTGGTGCTTCATAAATCCTGTATTATTTGGGGTACATGTTCCTCACAAGAGACCTGAACGACAGCTCAGCTCAGGCAAAATTCAACTTCAGCTTACCTTCCCTACACACCACGCCCTGGGACTGACCCTCTCGCTGCATTTGGGGCATTGCTTTCTGTGGAATTTCAGGACACCAAGCAACTGGTCCTAAACTATTTGGTTAAATGTGATGCATGAGGGGATTTTCCCACAGAAACTCAAAACCAAGATCAAAAAAAAAAAAAATTTCTTTCCGAACCTGGACAATAAGATCTGCACCTAAAGAGGCAAAAAGATTGATCTACATGGAAGAGGCCCTAAATCTCTGAACGGGCACCCATTCTGGGCAGTTCCCTGCTGCGGATTTTATGACATCTTTACTTCCAACTGAGGAAGCTGTAAAGCCCTGGACAAACACAGCCATTTGCTAAGAGGAAAGCCAACATGTGTACTTTACAAAGGCTTTGCTTGCCCTGCCTGTGTGCGCCGCCATTTACAGAGCAGCCCTCCTCCCTCGGCGCACCTGGCTGCTGGCAGAGGCCTTGCCTGGGTTTTCGATATCTTCCCAAAGAAAACATTTTTGGTGAGAAGTCCTAGGAAGTCAGGCCCCTCTCTGAGGGCAGGCCCTGGGGATCGTGGGCTCCCAGAGGCCCAGCAAAAGGCTTCCACAGAGCAGGCCCTCGATAAACACCGAGAAAGTAAGCATCTCTTCTGATAGGGACCCAAAGCAGAAGGGAGAGAAAAACAACCCTGAAATCATTACCCAGCGCTGGACCCACTGCCCACATTCTTGATCCAAGGATAAGTGAGGGAAAATATCATGGCGTGCCTTTGAACCACAAAGAGACTTCCATGGAATTCAAGAAGTCCCTGTAGCAGTTCTAATTTTAACTTAGGAGAGAGGATACTGGTAGCGAACAGAGGTGGGGGCCGCAGAGAGGAGCTGAACAAGGCCCCTATTCTGCCCAGCACAGGTGCTGGTAACAGGACACCGAGAGTGAGAGCTCGGGTGGGGAATTCGAGGTGTGGCTGGGTGTTTTTTTCACTCCCGGTCACATTATATAACCCAAACACACTCTCCGACCTAGGACAAAGTTCTCCTACATCAGGCCCAATTCCGCTCCCAGCATGCTGATTCTTGAGCAACAAGGCTAAGAAAAATATTTGATTTTAGCATCCAACTTTTGTTTTTGAACTAAGTTAATTATTAAAAGAAGAAAGACAGCCACAGGGTGACCCGAGTCTCCAGGTCCTAAGCGCTCCCCCAGACATCCTTGAATACTATATGCTGGTTCAATTATTTAATTTTTTTCCAAAATAATCCATTAAAAAATACAAAGATCAAACCAGTATGCAGCTGAAAGTAATATAAAGTTCTCATGTCAATTATATCTCAATTCAAAAACAAAAAAAAGCATAATCAGATGTTTGCAACAGTTAGCTTGTCTTTTCCCAGGACTGGGATAGCAACTTCCAAAAGCTCTCAGGGCCGCCTTCATGCAGCCAACATTCCCTGAACATCAGAAGTCAGTCACCTGACCTTCCACGCACAGTCACTTCCAGCCCGCTGCTGCCCGAGACAGACAGGCGGTGGGCCCTTGCCTCCAGCCACATGAGTCTCCGGCCTCCCCTTTTTCCTTTAGGATCAGCTCACACCAGACGACTTGATTTATGTGGATGGGCGGAAAGGCAGCCAGTAAGCGATTTTGCACACCACCATTCATTACTGACCACCACCACAGTGGGGTGGAAGGAAGGGGAAAAGCACACGGTTTCCTCTCGTCAAGGAATCAATAAGTTATTTAACAGCTGCATCCCACTGGGAGAAAAGGGAGGGCTTCTTCTGCATCCCTCCCCCTGCAAAGGGTAAAACGCACATCCTGACAGCGGAGGACTTAACCAGAGGAAGGATCATCAGGAGAAAGCAGAAAGAATCCTCTCTAGCTCCCCGGTGTCTCAAGGTTCTTTGGTTTTGGAAGATGGATGGTGGTAGGCTTAGCCATGACTCCATTTCTTGTGTGTGTGTGTGTGTGTGTGTGTGTGTGTGTGTGTGTGTGTGTGTTTTCCTTCAAAGAGGACAGTGACCCACTTCCTGTGCTGCTGTTCATTTTTGAGAATCAATCGCTCCGAACAACAGCCCCTTTCCTTACCTTTACTCACCCCAGGCCAACACTGCTTCCTAGCAAATAACCTAAAAATTTCCTCCAGGTGGCATTCCAAATGGGTTTCCGACATTTACACTTGTCCTTCAAAGCAAACAGAAAGGGAACCAGAGGCTTTATGAACCCATCAGGGAGTTCAAAGAAGAGAAAAAGCAGATAAGCAGGTCATTAGAAAGTCAGCTGATTTCAGATATTAAAAATTGACCTTTATTGCTGGGAACTTCATGCATATGCATACTATACATTGCTTATCCTCTATGCCCAAATTTTAAAAGTCCCTTTTCAAATGTCGCTATCATCTAATATATAAAGAAATCTTTTACTAAGAAAACTCTGAAACTATTTGGCGACTGTCTTATGTATAAAGAATCTTGGAAATCAGACACCCCCCTCTTTTTCCTTATCTCTCTTCTCCCCAAAAGTCTGAAATTCTGCAGATCCCCGAGGCAGATTTTAGTCGTCCACTCCACCTTGCTTTTAAAATCTTTGACTGCCAAAACAAAACAAAACCCTTTAAAATAAATGTCTTCCCACGGTATGTTGGACAAATGCTACTACGTTGAAAGGGGAGGAACTCAGGAACCACAAACCATAGAGCCAGCACTGAAGGGGCATTAAATAAATGTTTATTTTTAACTGGAATCATGAGGAGGAAAAAAAGCATGCCAACTTAGCACCCACAAATCCCCCAGGGCCACGATGTCGCAGGGCAGCCATGGGATGGCAGGTGGAAAGCAAAAGGGCCCACCTTCTAGTGGGTTACCTTTGGAAGGTCTTTGGGCTCCAACCAGTAAACGGGAAAAACCAAGCCTAGATTGTGGGTTGAGGAACAAAGAGAGAAAAAACTCCATGTGAAAACACTGTGAGAATGCAGTGGGAAGATCTATTAGGTCACTGGGTTCAACTTTATTGACCCATCCCAAATTCTTCCCCTAGTGATAAGAATAGACAATGTGCCTCAAACCAAATCTTGTTTGATTGTAAGGCATGGAGAATTTAAGTTAACCAGAAATACTCTTACGAGTCCAAGGAGGCACCAATCTTTGTCTCAAAAGCGCACTTCAGTGGTGGATTAAAGGCATAGGAATGCAAGGGGCTGCCTTTGAACAGGGAATAATCTATCTAATTCCAAGTGGCTGGATTAGAGGCATTCCTGGGCAAACAGGGTGTCTTTGAAGATAATGCTACACAAATGTCAATTTCTAACAAAAGGCACGGGCTCTGTAGAAGGATTTCAAAATAGACAAGACCAGGACAGAGGCACCTTGGAAAAGTTCACCCTGGGCAAGGTGGCCCCGTTGGTTCTAAAAGGGGGAAGCAGCCTGTGACAGCTGAACATTCCTCCCCAAAGTCCATCTCCAAGGCCAAACCCTCTCCAAACCTTACACTTCATCAGACAAAAGCTCCTCCCCGCACCCAAGCAGCGGCTGAAGAGGGGCTGTCCACACCCACTCGCTGCACAGCTTCCAAACCTGCCCACTCCTTTTGGAAGCTGAGCTTTTAATTAAACACCACCTCCCCGGATCTGTTGAGGCAAACTGAGGCTGGGCTAGAGCCAAAGAGAAGCTCCCTAAATACACATGGAAAAAAAAATTCCTCCCACCGCCCCCAATTCCCACCTCCAGCCAGCTCGCAAGGCTGAATATATTTCCTTTGGATGAGTAACACGGGGCCCTGACTATCTGTATGCACCAGAAAATTCACATCCAAGGATCAGGTTATCCTCAGTCCCACCCTTCGCAGGAAAAAGCCAGGGTGTTGTTCTCCGCCCCCAACACACGCGTGTGCGCGCGCGCGCACGCACACACACGCGCGCACACACACAATTTTCACAATCCTTCCAAGAAAAAACCTGGAATCTGTGTGTGGTGGGTACGTGGGGGAAAAGATATAGTTGTTTGCGGGGCCCCGATCTTGCCTTCAGGCTGGGAGCTTCAGCTAGGGAGAGGAGGGGCGCCAACAAAGCTGCTCTGGGAACTTCTGCTCCGCGCCTCCGGGCAGGGCCGAGGGAAGGCATGCACACTCTCCAGCTTTGGAACAGCCTAATTAATACCTAATTTGCTCAGATCCCCCCCAGGTGGATCTGAAAGCCAGGGAGGGGAAGGGAAGCTTCCCTTCCAGTCTCTCCGGCCGAGAGCTTCTTTCCGTGGCTGGGCACAGCCCCCACCACCGCGCCAGGGGCCCCCTCCCCGTACCCCAGGGAATCAGGTGTCAGCGCAGGCATCCAACCTCCGCAGGTCGCAAAACACTCCGTCCAGCAACAGACAATGGAAAACTTGGAGCCAGGGCCCTGAACCCTCCAGGAAAATGAGATGGGGCCGCCCCCTGGGCAATGAACGGGGAGAGGGCAGAGGGCATCAGACACCTCCATGGACGCCTCCCCCCCTCCCCCCCGGTGACCCAGCACAGCCCGAAACGGCGCCCCGGGTGAGCAGGTGACACCCGGGCCGCAGCGCTCCCGCAGGTGGCTACCGGCCACCGCGCAGACAAGGATTGGGCGGCTGGCCCGCGGCGGAGGCGAAGCACCATGGCCAGGTCAGCGCGCGGCGGCCGGCGACCTACCTTCATGTCGCTGATGATGGTCTGGAAGAGGCCTCCGAGCGCGCTGCATTCCTTCTCAATCACAGCCTCCATTTTCCCGGCGCCGGCAGGGACAGGACACACACTCTGGGCCGCCTGGACTGTGCGCGGGACCGGGCTCGCTCACCCCGGGAGGAATTTCACCCTCCGAGCGACCCACCTCAGACTCGCAGCCTCTCCTGCAAAGAGGACTAAGTGCCCGAGATCGACTGCTCTCTACTCAAAATAATAACAATAATTTTAAAAGCCAAAACGTTCCGTAGGGTGATTCGCCTACATGCAGCGCTCGGCTCCTGGCCTTAAAAATGCCCGGAGAAGGCTGACAATCAGACCACCACTGGTGCCCACGACGGAAACGGCAAAACCCATCTTGAAACAGAGAAAACCGCCCGCTGACCCGGGGCCAGCGCCATTTAAAAATGCAAGGTTTTCTAAATTAATAAAAAAATTGGAAATTAAAGAAAAAAATCGCCCAACAGCGGAGCGGGTTAGCTCGCAGCGCCCGGATGGATCTGTTGCTCGCAGCCGCGGCCGCCGCCTCCTTTTCACTCCTGCGCTCCCGGCCCAGGCGCTCGGTCTGGCTCGGCTCCCGGAGACGTTCCAAGAGGCGCACGCGCGCTCGTGGCCGTGCGTCCGCCGCGGGGGCGCGGAGAGAGCGCGCGCGGGGGCGTGCGGGCGGGGCTGGGAGCGCGTGCCCTGGAGGCCCGTAGGGCGCGGGCCGCCGGGAGGAACTGGCGGGCGTTGCAGCGGGGATCCCAACACTGCTAGAGCTTCCTTCTTCGATCACGCACCGGGCACTTTCTCCTTCCCTGGCCGCGGGTCGCCGCTCGGAGAGGGCGTGTCAGCATGGGGCTAGGCGAACGTCCACCCCACAATGGCTGCGAGTGCCCGGAATGGAAGGTGCACCCGACTCTCCCCAGGGATCACGTTGGCCAGCTTAGCGCAGTGCCCAACATCTAATGAGCGCTCAGTAGGGAGAGAAAACTGCTGCTGCTGCTGCTGCTGCTGCTGCTGCTGCTGCTGCAACCTTCTCACAACAGGCCTGATCTGTGGTATCAGGACTGCAATGTCAAGTCACGACTGCAAACAGCCAAATATGTCATTTAAGGAGAGTTAGGGGCGTGTCCTGCAGCGGGATGCGGAGTTCAATAAAGTTGCAGGAGGCTGGAAAAGTGGATTGATTTGCCACTGCAAAACAAATGGCCTAAGAGCATTATTGCTGACTGCCCTTGGCTTGGACAGTTGTTTTCCCAGGCCCACTGAGGTCATTGGTGCTGGTATAACTGCAGAGAGCCCTGTTGGGAGGTTTAACCTGGAAAGACAGCAAATGTGACCAAGTTGTATTGGGAGCTGGTGGTTCATTTTTGCAGCTCCACCGCAAGATCCCTCATTTAGATCAACAGCAAGAAGATGAGGAGGACTGGAGCCCAATGAGCAGCTTTTGAAAAAATCTTACAACGTAAGCACCTAACCAGGAGCTCTTCTCTTGACTCTTGAGCTGACCATTTGAAGCACAATATACAACAAAAGGAAAATACAAAAGAACCCATAAGTAAAATGTTAGAGACTTGTGTCGGACTCACTGACAGGAAAAGTTCTGAATTTGAAAAACTGCATGAATCAAAGAGACCCATAGAACCATATATCCCAGCTCAGAACCTCATTCTCCCCTGGGCCACTCGGCCCAACTCTTAACCACAAACCCCTTCTCCACCTCTCTCCCCAAAATGATAAGGAGTGTCACTTCTAGAACTCCCTGATGCTACAGTCTATCCCCAAGGTCATTTAGATGCATAGGTCTCACCTTCACCTTGCCAATAACAGTACCTGATGCATAGTTCATTCTCAATC
>PVKM010049792.1:0-10857 GCA_004027735.1 Carollia perspicillata
ATAGGAACTAAAGACACATCGTGGGAACCCTAAATTTGCCAATGGTTTGAATACAGTCGTTGCAAGGGGATGCCCGCAGAGAAGGCAAGACCGTGACACTCTCAGTCGCTTGAAGTTTGACGTCCGGGATGAAACAGACCTGGTGTCTTCCTTGGTCATATGAAAGAGTAAATCCAAGTCATGGAATCAAGGGGCCCTTCAGACATTCACAGGAAAAGGCACTGGAGCCAAACCACATGATCCGAGCAAACCAAGACCCACTGAGCTCCAGCTTAATGCTCAGCCAACCCGTGGTGTACTTATTAGTTACCTCACCGCGGCCAAGTTCTTCCTTTTGAGTTCCTGCTTACTCATTTGTAAAAGGTGATACTTACACCTAACTCACCGTTTTGTTTTCTGGATAAATAAGATGTATGTAAAGTGTTTAGCACACGACGGAAGCCCAGCAAAGGGGGGCTCCGTTTCGGAGGCGCCAGCTCCCGTGCCCTCAGGGAGCAAGCAAACAAAATGAATGAATGAAGCTGAGCAACACTTAGTCTGGGAAAATCTTCAACGCTCATTAAAACGAAACAAAATATGGTTCTGGCCCAACCCAGTCTCTCTTCAGAGAGATTTGACCACACCTACAGAAGCCTGAGGTTCAGAACCCCTGTCACTAACTGGCCCCTCCCATGAGCCTAGACATAATTAAACATGTTTAAATGAAGAAATACCCTGCTCTTGGGACGGAGCCACACTTAGAGGCTCAACTCTACAGGGAAGAAGCAGCTTCCTGCAAAGCAAATCTTTCCACTTCTTGGGCATATGAATGCCCAACCCTCCCCACTCAGCATAGCCTTTGCTTGCTTAGACTATTCCAGTGCAGTTGTTATTGGTAGTTACGCAGATGACGATCAGACAGCAACTCCATTGTATTTCTTTCTTTTCTTTCACTTTATTGTATTATACACAATGTCAGTGCTAATGTTATAATGGAAGCAGTACCCTACAAACATCTATATATATGAAGACACTGAAGATATCTTGAGGGCTCCGCCTTGTTTATCCCAGGATTGCAATTTCCAGAGAAATCTCCTGAATGAAAGCAAAGGACCAACATTTCAGCAAATACCAGTTAATTAAAAATCTTATCAGAGTGATTAAATGCATAGCCATAAGCACATGTAAAGACAACTGGGTAAAGTTAGCACAATTTTAAGCAATCCACCCATGAACAGGTGAGTTTCACCCTGAGCCAGGCCATCCCTTAAGCCACGGTTAATGGTTGTAAGACGCCAAGACATTAGAGAAGCCTTAGAAATCAAATGATCAGCAGTGCGCCCATAGTTTACAGGTAAGGACCTCCAGACCAAGAGAAGTGTCTTGGCAAAAGTTGTCTAGCCACTCGGCGGAGGTTTGGATGAGGGGCGCTAGAGGGAAGCATACCAATGCAGGCCGAAAGTAGCGTTACCAGTCCGCCTTCTCACAAAGGATGAGAAACAAGGGAGCTGAGATAGGGTGGAAAGGGATAATATATATTTTTAAAAAGTTATAAAGTGCTTATTAGTTTTTTCCCCCTGGTCCATCTCTCTCTTTGGTTTTTACCCCTCCTCCCACCCCCTACTCCCTTCTGGCAACCATCAGCTTGTCTCTATGTCTATGAGTCTGTTTCTATTTAATTTAATTTATTCGTTTTTTAGATTCCACATGTAAGTGAAATCATACTGTATTTGTCTTTGTCCGACTTATTTCACTTAGCGTAATACTCTTCAGTTCCATCCATGTGGTCACAAGTGACAAGATTTCACTCATATTTTATGGCTGAATAAGGTTCCATTGTATATATACCACATCGTCTTTATTCATCCATTGTTGGACACCTTGGTTCTTTCCATATCTTTGCAATTGTAAATAATGCAGCAGTAATCATAGAGGTGCATATATCTTTTTGAATTAGCCTTTTCCCCAGAAAAATATCTAGAGGTCGAATTGCTGAGACATATGGCAGCTCTATTTTTAATTTTCTGAGCAACCTTCATACAGTTTTCTATTCTGGCTGCACCAATTTAACAGTTCCTATTAATTACAGTCTCATTAATTTCTAGTGCCATGTTCTTTTGCCTTTATTATGTTATATATGCAGCATGCATAAATGGAATTTCTTTTCTTTATGGAGTTAAATACTGGTCAAGCCATAATTCTAAGAGGCAAATATTTTCCTCAATAAACCTTAAGATGGTATTCGTGTGTGACAATGTGAAAAAGAAAACTGGTTCTACATCTAGATTTTTTTTTAAATCTCATATTCTTAAGTGTAGATACTAATAATATTCCATGTTATTTTGAGATGCTAATAACAGCTGTGATTTATTGAGTTCCTGCTACATTCTAGGCTTAGAGAGGGGTTCTAGCTCCTTAGAGCACAGGCTTCAGAGATAGACCTGAATGTAAATACTGACTCGTACCCTGAGTAAGTTTTTTCAACTCCCTGAATTCCTTTCTCATCATTGGTGGAAAGGGAAGCAGAGTACTGAACTCAAATGTTGTGCTTGTAACATGATGAGCACTCAAATAGTGATAGCTAATATTACCGTTACTTCACAGGTAACGATCCCGAAGTGCAGACAGGTAAGCGGCTTGCCTGGCACGGGGCAGGTGGCAGAGCCCGAGCAGCCTGTCTGGGCAGCCTTTGCTTCCTGCGGGTCTCCAGGCCGACTGTCCTCACTGTGACTCAGAGTCGCTCCTGAGCACAGCAAACACAGATGATTGCCCTGGGACTCAGCGTAGGGACTTCCAAGTTCTCTGGTTGTTTAATAACTTTTGAAACCTGAGAAACAAGGCTTATACTTTATCACAGACAGTAAGGGGTGGAGCCTTTCTCCAATCTATACTTAATTTTTGAGGAAGAATTCTTTGGCTTCCGTAACCCCTGCTCTGCAGGGAAGTGATTAGAAACGCTCACTTCCCTTTGGCAGCAGAAACAGGCCAGGCAGGGGCTCTGTCTCGCCACTGCGGGGGGGATTGCTGGAATGGGGAAGTGAACTCCGGTAACCACTTCTCCACCCCCTGTTGGGAGTCCTAGGTGACTGGGACTGGGCAGGGAAAGGGCGGTGGGTAGGGCAGGGAGAGGGGAAGCACTTCTGTTTCTTAAAGCCAGGGTTCTAAGTAGCTTCAAACACTTGGACCCACAGTTAGAGGAAATTATTCTAAATGGTGCTGCTCAACCACCTGTTTGCAATTAGGTCAATTAAAAAACTGCCTAGAATTTAACCAACCAAATGAGAAAGCTTGAAGTCTACAGGTATCCTTACTTTTCTCCCGGCCCTTTTCATTCACTAGAGGCTAAAGGGCCTTAGAGCCGGGCCTGGTTCTACTTTTCACCAAACTCAGTTCAAACTTTGCACGCCCCTTCAACATCCAATAATCAGAGCTCGCATTTATTGAGTGCTTGCTATATGCTTGGCACTCGACTAAGCTTTTTTCTGTGTTAATCCACTTAATCCTTTTAAAAAACACCCTAGGAGTTTATTCTTACAATCTCTCTTTTGTAAATAAGGAAACAGGCAGAGAGGTCAAATTAAATTAGTGAGAATTCAAACCCACGAAGTCAGATGCCAGACCTATCCTGTTTATAACCTAATAGTATTCCGCCTTCCCTCAGTGATCGCAATTACCTGAGATGTTACAGTCAGCCTGTTTTACAGAGAATCGAAGTGAGCTTTAATGCAGGGGTGACAACTTGTCCAAAGTCCAAGCACAGAGGGAGTGGAGCCAGGATGCCAAGGTGAAGAGTGTGGCTTCAGAGTGCGCACATATTGAATTGTATTGTATTATACTGTATTGTATTGTATTGTATTGTATTGTATTGTATTGTATTGTACTGTATTGTATTACTGTTTTTATTTTAAGAACATGTAACACAAGATCTACCCTCTTAACAAACTTTGAGTGTATAACATAACATTGTTAATTATAAGTACAAAGTAGTACAACAGATCTCTAGAACATAGTCACTCTGCATAACTAAAATGTTGTGCCTGTGAACACTCTTAAGCTCTTTGTCATGCTGTCTCTTTCAGTGACAGTACAGAAAAGTGCTGACTCTATGTCATTAAGAGTATCATTATGAATCGCCAGGTAGTTTCGTCCCCTAATGCTCGGTCTCTGCGGAGTCCACTAATTATGGAGGGTTTGGATCCTGCAGATATGAAACCCATTGTCCCTGCCAGAGAAAGCTTCATCATTTTGGGCAACTCTTAGCTTACAGTGTAGCTGTCTTTGAAAGGAAATTCTGAGTAGAGAGTCTTGATAATGGGATGGTAAGGAAATAAAGTTTTCTATGATACCAGCTGAAAAATAATTTTCACTTTCTTAAGCTATTTAAGTACGAAGCAATTGTTTTCCTTACTGTAATAAAACACTTCATCAGGGCGCAAACTAACCTGCATTTGTGTGTACAGTGTTACGATGCCCCATGCAGTAGACGCGGTGGCACTAATCCAGAACCCCCCTTCTAGACAAAGGCACTTACTGCCCCATCAGAGGAAGCCACCTCACTCAACCCACAGTCATGCCTTCTCCCTGACAGCCTCCTGCATCTCCCTAGGGACATAACTGGGCCAACTCCGAGAGGTCATTTTCTCTCCAGATCTCCCTTGGTATTTATCAGTGGAGACATCTGGTGCAACAACATTGCCACTTAACTCCTCCTTCTGTCCAATCCTTCTTGCCTTATACTCTTCGAGATGTTACAGAGAGCACTGTACATTCAAATCTCAGTGTCACGATCTGTTTTCGGGGAACGGGCCCAGAACAGTTGATATCAGGAGTGACTGCAGGAAGCCGAATCTAAAATGGGATTTGGGAAGCCTTCTGCTTCCAAACAAGATAGAACAACAGGGAGTAAATTTAGCCTTTCATATGCAGTGACTAATACACTAAATAAGATCTATGAAGACTCTGGTTAATAGGCAATAAAAGGCAGTGATCTCTGAGAGGAGGAAAACAGAAAGGGTGGGCTTTACAGTTGTCCCAGCTTACTGTGTGGCTCTGGAGCAGGGCAGGGGACACAGGCAGAGCCTGACGGTCTCCCTGATTTGGGGAGATGGAGCTGGAGTCCAGGGAAGGCAGGCAGCTCAAGTTCCCAGAGCAGAGTACGTGGACGTAGACGAGGCAGTAGCAGAGAGGGGACACACACCCTCAGTGTCCACCTGCCTGCTGATGGCACATGTGCACGAGCAGATGCTTTGAGGCCACAGAAAGGACCTCATTAAGGACCTCAGAAAACATTCAAAGGAGCACCTCTTCTGAGCTCACGTGGGCCTGTTCCCACTGGCATGGCTGGAAAAACCTCACAATTTACCAGAGGTGGGGTGTGGAGTTTTGCCCCCTCAGTAGCAGCGAAAGTCTCATCCTATGAAATGCTTCACTGGTCTCATTTAACAAACCTTAAAACCAGGACCTGAACTGATCAGGTAAGTTAGCGTTCAAGTAAGTTAATAGCTTCCCTGAACAAACCTGAGGAATATTTATAGGAATGCACAATAACCAGCACCCAAAGAAGCAAACCTCAGAATGAATGGCATCCTCAAGATTATTAGCATGAAAAGAAATAGAAAAATACATCCCATTAAAAGTAAAAGAAATGAACAAATTGAAAATGACTCAGGAAAAACATGGATGGTGGAGTTAGCATACAGGACATTAAAATAGTTATAACTGTATGCCATACGTCTAAGGAGTTAGGAAAAAGATTGAATATGTTGTTCATTTTAAGAACCTCTAAAACTGCAAACACAGTATTGATGTTGAAAAAAAATACACGAGATGGAAATAATGGCAGATTAGACATTCCAGAAACCCAGATCAGGAAATTTGAAAACACAGCAATAGAAACGATTTTTAAATGAAACAGAGATTTAAAAAAAGACTTAGAAAAGAAGAATAGAGCCCAAAGGAGCTATGAAACAACTTCACATGGGCTGAGACATGTGCAGCTGGAGTCCCTGACGGGGCAGGGAAGGCGGGCAGGCAGGAGTAGAAGATACAGAAAAGTATATGGAAAAATAATGAATGAACTTTTTCCAAATTTTATAAAATTATAAATTCCAGAAACTCAGTAAACCCTGGAATCAATAAACATGGAAAAAATTACACCCAAAGGTGTTCAAAATCAAATTTATTAAAATTGCAGTGAAAGGGAAAATCTTAAAATAGAGTTTCAGGGCTGACCCACAGGTAATGAGGAGTCTGTCACCGGGGATGGATGGAGCGTTGACGGCCCTGCCCTGAGCTCGCAGCGCTGCCGTGACCTGTGGGAGAGGGTGCGCTGACAGGTACGTCTCAGGCCTGTGACAGTTTGGGGAAAATAGATACTATAACGAAACTGGAAGCCTATTGCCATCTTAAAAATATCAACTGTAGTTACACTAACTTTTAATGACCTATTACATTTATCACTTATGCCATTTCTGGGTCACTTTCAGTTGATTTATATTTTCCCCTTCTAATGGAGGTATTTTTCCGCCTGTTTGCTACATTTTTTATTAGCTGAAAGACATTATGAATGTTATTTTGTATGGTGCTGGTATCAAATACTATGAATAATGATATTTGTTTCTTTTGTAAACTTTAACTGAATGGTATTTATCTGGAGATTTAATTTTATGCATTGGGTATGCCTAAATGGATTAATAAGTTTTGGTTCCTGCTCCCAAAGAACTCATAATCTTGTGAGGCAGACAGAAACTAGAACTGATACAAAACAATGCAATGATTTCTATAGAAAAGATGTGAATCCAGCCCTCTGGAAGCTCCATGCAAGGATATCCAAGGGCATGTCGTCAGCAGGTTTGAGTGGAAACAAGTATCTAGCTGAGGTCGAGGACACACGGGCAGAGGACAGATACACGGTGAGGGGGTGGGAGTGACAGTGCAGACTGGGATAACGGAGCAGCCCTGGGTGACCGGCTGGACAGTGAGAGAGCCGGGGCTTTGAAAGGCTGAAGAAAGAGTGAGAGAGGGGATGAAAGAACACAGGGACAAATAGCCTCGCTTTGCCGCTTGTGCACAGAAGCGCCACCAAATTGATTTAAAGGCTTCTCTGGAGATGGCACAGCGTGACTTTAATGGCATGTAGACTCGGGCTTCAACCGTCACATATTAGAAGTATGTTAGGCAAGCTACGAAGACTCTCTGAGCCTCATTGTACTCATCTAAAAAATGGCCATGACTGGTTATTGTGATCATTGATTGAGATACACTGTAAAAACAAAGCAAAATGCAACAGCAGAGCCATGCTCCTATGAAGCATACCGTTTATCCATAGGAAAGTCCTTGAATAACTTGGCAATATCTGTCACTGTGAAGAACGACTAACAGAATTTTGTGTTATAATGACCTAGGAGGGCTCCAAAAATTTCTTTTTCTAAATTTGGGAGAGTAAAAAAAAAATAGTTGGAACTGTAATGTTAAAGCATGAGCATTACAAGGAAAAAAATGGATTCTTGTTAATAATAAAATTTACGTTTCCTCAAAAAACCTTCACTTAGCATACCTGGTTAAGATAATTGAAAGTTATGCTCTGTCAACTTAATTTCTAGTAATTCTTTACATCTATGAAGCTTATTCAATGTTTTATGCATTTGTATTTCATGTACATGTTATGCATGTTATTTATACAAGAAAAATTAACATTTATAAATATATCTTAGTCTTTAAAAGGGCAGACTTTAAAGTTAAACAAATTTTGCAGGGGAAAAAGTTTAAAATACTCTTTTCTTAAAAAGTATTAATTTTAGAGTTATAAAAGTATAAAAACAAGTAAAAAAACTCTATGCCTGTCTTCCAGAAACAATCTCCAATGCCATTTTGATGTACAGAGACCTCTCATCGTGTACGCAACCATTGTGTAACATTGATTTATGCTATTCTATTTTTTCCAGTTAGCCATGCTGCCAACACTTACCCATGTCATTTAATGGCTTTCAGTAGCCTTGTAGAAGGTCATCATTTGGATACACTTAATCAGCACCTTGTTGTCTTGTGGCTGCCCGATTAGGTTAATATAGCACAAATATGGTTAACAGGCTGATAAGATACAGTGCAGTAGACATGAACAAGAATCGGGGGCTGGAGGTCTGGGCTCTATGGACCGCTCTGAGAGATTTTGGATACGGCATTTCACCTCTCTGAGTTCCCAGATCCTCGCTTAGAAAACTGTCTGGCTGAACTAGACAAAGTTCAGATTCCCATTAGTGCAAACACAGACAGTCACCAGACTTCCGAGATTAAAACTCACGTCAGTGGGGGAGGCCTTGGCCGAGTGCCTCGGGGGAGAACTCTGAACAACTTGAAGACAGCACAAAGGCCTACACATCGCGGGTTGTTCCAAGAATGAAAACAGCAAGAAGTGAGCCTTTGCACTGGGATAAGTGCAAAAACACCAGCACGCTTCTGACTATGCCAGCCCTTTCCTCTCCTCTGCGGGCTCAGGAGGGCTGTCATCCAGCCTCTAGATTCTGAGCATGGGGTCGTCAACTGGAGGATGTTACGGGTGTGCCTGGGCACTTTACAGTGTTTGCATTTATAAATATTTTAGCTTTATTAACAAGTTTTTGACAAACACAATTTAAAAATGCATGTTAATTTAAAAATAACTTATTTAAAATAAATTCACTTTATTGGGTCTGTTTTTTTAATGGAGCCAAAGTTAAAGACTGGGAGAGGAAGAAGAGCATTGGGTAATAAAAGTTCTGTTTAATAAATACATTCGCTCCTTCTTTCATTTAAGAAACATTTATTGAACATCTATTATGTCCCAGTCCCGGTGTCTGGGGATGGAATGATATAAAACCGACAAAGACCTAGGCCTCATGAACTTATACTCCAGGTGAGAGAGCCCAACAATAAACATACTCAAAATATATTATGTTGTGACAGTATGTCAGATGACACTAATTACCAAGCAAGAAAAAGAAATTAGGGTAAAGAAAATAGGAAATGTGGCAGCTAGGGAGGAAGTTGATCTTTTACATGGAGGATACAGGAATGGCCACACCAAAAATGACTCTGAAGAGAGAGACCTGGTGTGTGAGAGACCAAGCCATGCAGGCTCCCGAGGGAAGTATTTCCAGCAAGGCCAGTAGCAAGCACTTTCTGAGGTGAGAGGGGTGTGGTGTGTCCTATGCCACCATGAGCAGCACAAACAAAGTAAAGAGAAAAGTCGTGAAACGTGAAGTAAAAGAGACAGCGAGTGGCAGATCCTCTGGACCACTCTGAGGAGCATGGCGCTGGTTCTGAATCAGAGGGAAGCAATGAGAAGAATGGGGACAGAGAAGTGACCTGATCTGACTTAGGCTTTGGAAAAGAGCAGTTTCTCTGGATGCTTTGTTGACAACGGACAGGGGTGGGTATTGAGTGGCGAGGAGGGCAAAAGCTTGGGAAGAGTAGCTAAATGCTATTGTGGCAATTCAGAGAAGTGCAGCGTTACCTGCGCTGCAGAAGTGTGGACTGGTGAGAATGGTCTGACCCTCGGTGAATTTGAAGGTATAGATACAAAACGTGAATAGATTGATATGGAGTACGAGACAAAGGGGGAAAAAAGGACGACAGTAAGGATTTTGGCCCGAGCAACTAAAAAGATGGGGCTGCCATCCACAGAGATGAGAAATTTAGAGCAGTAGATTTTGAAAGAAAATGAGGCGCTCAGGGTTGAACATGTTCAGTTTGAGTTGCCCATTGGACACACGAGTCGAGTGTTCACAGAGGCAGATATATGAGTCTGGACTCCAGGGGACTGGTCTGAACTAGAGGTTAAATTTGGGCCATCATCATAAGATGAATTTCCTGAATTACTTTACTATGCCATACAAATAGTTTTGATATTACTGGAATGTATGGGGAAAAACTCAATTAGGTTAGAAAATAATAAGGATGTATATTTGCATCTTCCTACAAGAAAAGTCATGTGGGTAACTATTTAAGTCAATCCATGCTGCTTAGATGAAATTTCACTTTAGGACATTGTCTTATATTCTTTTGGATGATTGTTCTACCTTGTGAAGAACATTGCTTTACTGTTCTCTACACAGAGCCATTGTTGACTTAAATGAAGTTTGTATCAGCGAGAACTAAGTTGTCACGTGCAAGCATTGTATTTTAGAGCTGGAATGGTCTTAATCACCCTGTTTAATCTGAGTTCATTTTATAGAGAGAGGGAAAAACAGAAGTTCAAAAGGCAAAGTGAGTTCTCAAAGTCACTCAGCTCCTGTACTTATTATTTATGGAATATAGCAAATATTTACTGAGCGCTAGGTGCTGGGTGATGTTCAAAGGGTTGACTACAAAAGAGGCAACAATAAAAACAGACTGTTACATGAATTTACTTAACCTTGAGGGAGAGCTAGAAAACAAACAAATGTGCAAATGTACACTACGACACATAATTGATAAGTGCTGTGGTGAAAAATGAATCAGGATACAATTGGGTGATAAGTAACTCATCGTTCAAACTGGGACAATTTTCAGAGTAAAAGGAGTTGAATGCTGGATGGGATGTCAGGTCAGCAGGCATAAAGTGGCGTGTTTAGCCTGGACTAAGGGAGAGGTCAAGTCGCCCAGATAAACTGGACCAGGAGTGCTGAGATGGGGAGTCAGGTTTATTTCACATGAAGTGCTCAAGAGTAAGGTGGTGGTGGCATCTAAGGAGAGCCCTGGAGACAGTGAAGAAAGGCATGCATATGCTTGGAGACTGTTGCAGGTGAAGGAAACAATGAAAAGTCTCCAAGGAGGGGGGCATGTGGAGAAACTGCAAGGAGGTCAGTGTGGTTGCTAGAGAGGAAACAAGGGGAAGAATCTGTTGTAGGCGAGGAGGCAGGA
>PVKM010049793.1:0-10863 GCA_004027735.1 Carollia perspicillata
TTTTAAGAGCTGACAAAGGAATTGGCACAAGTAGCTGTGTTACTTTACACCAAATTCCCAAACTATTTTTTTCCCATTTGAAAAAGAAGAATAGAAGTTCTACTGCACTGATTTCACAGGTTTCCTTCTACACAATGACTGTAGACTACACTCCAAACCTAAGGCCTCAGCAGCCCTTTGTTATTCTGTCTACAAATTCAATTCTAAATCCCAGAGGTTCAACATCACCAAATCTAAAGCCTAACCTCAAACCCTGACACCCCTGCCTTTCCCCACAGTCCCATTTCCAACTGCCTACCATGCAGCTCCATCTGGATACTCTGCTGTTAGTATCCAATGGGTGGCATGTCCTTGTCATCATCATCTCTCCTTGCCCAGTGTCCTCAGGGTAAAATCATTCTCAAACTTTAAACATCTTAATAAGGACCAGATGTCAGCAAGAATAGTGGAATAGGCAACTCATTGCTTCAACTCTCAACAAACAACAAATACACTGGCAAAACCTGGCAAAACCAACTTTTTCAGAACTCTAGAAAAACATGGACAGCTTGTAGCAACCCAGCAAACATTTAGTCAAGAAAAAATAGCCGAATCTCAGTCAGGAAGCTCTGTGGCATTTTAACCCACTCTGGTCCTGTCCCATGCACGTCACATGGGCAAGGGTTTTAAGACAACAGCTCACATTCTCAGTGCAGGTACCCAGTATCAGAGGGAATAGAACAGACCTTATTCTCAAAGAATTAATATTCGTTTTATGACCTGTTTGAAGTCACCAAAGGGCTTGCCTTTATCTTATCGGCCTTGGAACTCTCCCAGTGCTCGGGTAGGACTGAGGGAGGGGGCACCTGGAGTTATTTGTCAAAAGCATGTAAAACAAATGTACAAGTCACTCACACCTAGGACAAGAGATAACACTAGCCAAAACACTTGGAAGGAAAGGCTGGTGAATGAGATGATCTGGGGAGTAAGAGTTTTGAAAAGCACTCACATATTTCTGGGCATTTAAAAGGTCACACACATGGCCACGTACCTAAAATGTTGAGAGAGTCAGTGCTTAGAAAAGATCCCTTCAGAAAAGCTGCCTGAACGAGAAAATCTATACATACATTTCAAGAACAAGACATAAATTTTTTAATTAGGCCGCTGACACTTTGGGACTATTCGTTACAGCAGTTGGCATTAACTCTATGAATAATATAGACCTAGAATCCAAGGAACCTAGAACATAAGCATATTATTTTGCTATAAAATGAAGAACTTCTTTCAAGAAAAATGACTTCTTTATATTATGTTCTGTTCAATTAGACTCTTAGCAAATAGTTTCTTTATGTTATTAAGTCACTAACAAAAACATTACAAGCACAAATATAGCCTGTTTACACATGTGTATGTAGATCTGTTTCAATAAGTTATTTAGAGCAGTACCTGTTGGCCACCCCCCCAACAAATCATTAGGTAAATGGAATTACATATACTCAAATTTCATTTTGCTGTAATCTTATAAAGAGAATTACACCTGAGTAAAAGAGTTTCAGCATTAACATCTGGGAGCAGTGACTGAAAATAACTGTGGATTACTTTCAAGGGAAGAATGAAGAGTAACACAGTCACTAGATATCTATTCAAACTGTATTCAACACCATGCAGCTATTCTCCCGAATTATAATGCTGCAGATGAGGAATCTATGGCAAGACAATAGATCTGAATAAAAAGAGAATCATTTGAAACGATGTCATTTGAAACAATGGGAAAGCACAGCAACAAAATTTCCATGCAATTGTTCGGTTTACCTGGAAAAACCAAAGCCCTAAACCTGAATTCACCTTGAATACATATTTTTAAACAAAAAATTAACAAGTTTCACAAAATGAGCTAAAATATATACAGCCAAAAAAAAATTAGGAGGCAGCATCTCCAAAAATGTCAGACATAAAATATTAACTTCCCTGAACATGTTATCATACCCCATACTTCAAAGTATTATTTCTTTTCCTCTTAGTAGCATCATAATGCCTGTTATTAAATTTTTCAATTTATCACTGTTATTTAGAGATTTAGCATTTACCATTATTTATATACATCCAATTTTCTAATTAATATATAGCCCATAGATGATGAAATAAGTAAAATTAACAGAAATATATTTCCCTGATTGATGAAGCTCAGTGGATTGAGCATGGACTGGAAATCAAAGGGTTGCAGGTTTGATTCCCAGTCACGGCACATGCCTGGGTTGTGGGCCAGGTCCCCAGTAGGGGGTGCAAAAGAGGCAACTGCACATTGATATTTCTCTCCCTCTCTTTCTCCTTCCCTTCCCCTCCCTCTAAAAATGGATAAATAAAATCCTTGAAAAAACACAGAAATATATTATATACTATGCATATATATAACACAATATGCATATTATATATGTAATATTGCATAATGTAAAATAGAATATATTATAGCCTAAAAGCATAAGGTGCATGTTTTCTTTAAAAGGATTATACATACACACTCAACTCCCCCAACAAAAAATGCATCATTTACTATTACATCTGAATAATGTATGGTAGCATAGAATGTCCAAGTATTGCTTTATACAGAATCTGTTAACTGTCAGAATACCCAAAAGTATACATATCCCTCACTTTATAACAAACAATACTTATAAAGTTTCATGAATCAAATTTTGAATTACAGTAAATAAACAGAATGAATGTGTTTATTCCTAAATGGTTTGTTAATGTTTAAATTTCCCTTTGGAAATAAAACAGTCCTAATTAACCACAGTTTAAGCTCATATCTGGTAGACTAGGTTCCTCAAAATAACCTTGGTCTATATTATTTTCTAATTATTTCTTTCTAGCATTATAGTACATGTATCTTCCCATTTCAAAGAATTACTCAAATATAGGGAAACTGGGAAGGTGTTTATAAGATGAAAGGAACAGATTTTTCTTAAAGACAAAAGAGTGGGAGTATTCAAAAATGCTATATTTCAAGAGAATATAAAATTCAGCCTCCTGCAAGTACTCTCCCAATTAACCGAAAGAAAAATTCTAAGACAAATAATCTAGTAATGGCTTGGATTTTTACATGGATTCCCAGGTTCTCACTAACTGGACGTAGGAACCAGTATACATCCAGTCTTGTTATAAGGAGATAAAAGAGAACTACCTTAACAAGGATGCCACGCACAACGGAATAGGACCTCGAGCAAGCCTGGAGACTGCAGAAAAGACTGCATTTAGGGCTGTGCTCTGTCTCAGCCCTAATGGAAGTGGTGGCTCCTTTTATCTGTTGTTCCTATTCATTAGAGTTCCATCCACTTCTTCCAGGCCAATGTCTTGCCATTCCAATTTCATGTTATAGTTACTAATTCTTTATAGTAAATGTTCCTATTCAAATTACTGTGTGGTCTTCCCCTCATGATTGGACTCAGTCATGTAAAAAGTATTTTAAAGATGACATAGACAATATTAAAAGACATTTTTAGTGAACAGCAAATTTGAGTTTCATCTCAAAAGTTGAAAAAGAACTAATGAAATTAGTTACCTAAAATCAGAATTACATGTGTAATAAGTAAAATTTAAACAACTTTTAACAGGTTTTGAGCTTGTAACTTTGGCCAACTATAAAACAGATTGGATTCTTGCACACAAAAGAAAATTCAGATGGAGAGACGTTAAATATTTATTTCAATTATGGAAATTTTGTTATAAAGGTATGAGAAAAAAATAAACAAGGTATTTTGACAATAAGTGAAAGATCTTCAGTCAAGTCACCCAACAATTGCCCATAAAATACCTTTCTAATAATATCTTGTTTTCAATATATTATTCTGAACTTCTATTTTCATAACTTAATTTTCCTTAAGTAGTGATACGCCCAACACTGGACAGATACAAGTGCCTTGTATCATAGCTGTAGTTTTCTTACTCTTCTACATCCTAAAGTTTCTTGAGGCCCCAAACCATGTTTCCAAAGGCAAGGAAACAAAGAAAAAAAATAAACAAATGGAACTGCATCGAACTAAAAAGATTTTGCACAGCAAATTATCAACAAAACGAAAAAGAAAACCCACTGAATGATAGAAAATATTTGCCTATACTTGATAAGCGGTTAATATCCAAAATATATAAGGAACTCATATAACTTAACACCAAAAACAATTAAAAAATGGGCAGAGGACCAAAAAGGACACACCAATGGCCAAGAGACATACGAAAAGATGCTCAACATCACTAACCATCAGGGAAATGCAAATTAAAACCACAATGAATTATCACCTCACATCTCTCAGAATGGCTGTCATCAATAAATCAACAGAAAGGTGTTGCCAAGGATGTGGAAAAAAAGGAACCATGTGTATTGTTGGTGGGACTGTAAATTGGTACAGCCACTACAGAAAACAGTAAGGAGGGTCGTCAGAAATGTAAATGTAGGACTAACATATAACCCAGAAATTCCACTTCTGGGTATTTATCCAAAGAAATCAAAAACACTAATTTGAAAAGATGTACCACATTAACTGTAGCATTATTTACAGTAGCCAAGATAGGGAAGTAACTTCGCTGTCCACTGAGAGATGACTGGATAAAGAAGAGATGGTACCTACATGCAATGGAATATTACTCTGCCATAAAAAATAGAGTAAAATCTTGCCACTTGCAACAATATACATCAACCCAGAGGGTATTATGGTATGTAAAACAAGTCAGTCAGAGAAAGACAAATATCATATGATTTCACTTACATGTGGACCCCAAAGGACAAAATAAACAAATAAAAACAACTCAGATACACAGAAAAATTAATGGTTGCTCAATACAAGGAGGGTTGGGTAGATGGGCAAAAAAGGTGAAAGGGATTAAAAAGTACAAACTGCCAGTGATAAAACAGTCACAGAGACATGAAGCACAGCACAGGGAACAGTCAATGCTGTAATAACTATGTGTGCGTGGTGTCAAATGGGTGCTGGACTTCTCAGGTGATCACTTTGTAAGGTACATAAATGTCTAATTGCTATGCTGTACAGCTAAAATTAATACAATACTATATAACAGTTGTAATTAAAAAGTAATTTGAAAAAATGTATTGAATTTATTAGGGCGACACCAGTCAATATACTTACATAGGTTTAAATTATACAATTACTTCTATAATACATCATCTGTACATTGTACTGTGTGCTCACCATCCAAAGTCAAGTGTCCTTCCAACACCAATTCATCCCCCCTGTACTCTCTTCTGCCTCCCCACCAATCATCAGTGAAATGCACATTAAAACCACAATGAGATATCATCTAACGCCTGTCAAAATGGCTATTATCAATAAATCAACAAACAGTAAATGTTGGTGAGAATGTGGAGAAAAGGGAACCCTCACACACTGTTGGTGGAAATACAGATTGGTGCAGACACTGTGGAAAACAGTATGGAGTTTCCCCCAAAAATTAAAACTAGAACTGCCTTGTGGCCCAGTGATTCCACTGCTGGGAATATATCCAAAAAAACCTGAAACACTAATTTAAAAGAATATATGCATCCCAGTGCTCACTGCAGCAACATTTACAATTGCCGAGAGTTGGAAGCAGCCCACCTGTCCATTAGTAAATGAGTGGATAAAAAAACTGTGGTACATTTACACAGTGGAATACTACCCAGCTGTAAAAAAAGAAGCAAATCTTAAACTTTTGCCACAGCATGGATGGATCTAGAAAGTGAATCATGTATGCTAAGTGAAATAAGCCAATCAGAGAAAGACAAATGCCGTATTATTTCACTTATATGTGGAATCTATTGAACAAAAGAAACAAAATAGAAACAGACTCATAACTGTCAGAGGAGAGGTTAAGGGGGAGGAAAGAAAAAGGTAAAGAAATTAAGCAAAACAAAACACAAAAACACAAAAACCTCACAGACAGACAATAGTATGGTAATTACTAGAGGGAAATGGTGTGGGGAGAGGAAGAAATGGGTAAAGGAGGTATAAATGGTGATGGAGAGAGACATGACTTAGCGTGGTGAACACACAATACAATAAGAATTGCACATCTTAAACCTATATAACTTTATTACCTAATATAACCCCAATAAATTCAATTTTAAAAATATTTTTAAAAAAATCTTGGCCCATTTAAGTTTTCACAAAATTCCCAAAATATTTATTTTGATCTTTTCCAGGTCCCAGGTCATCATTCGTATAATTCAGTATTTTCACAATAAATCTACAGTGCCTTTGTAAAAGGTGCACATGCCTTAAAACTTCATGACCAATAGCACCGCCCAGCTGGCTCGGTTGGTTGGAGCACTGTCCAACCAGAAGGCTGCAGATTCAACTCCCAGCCAGGGCATACACCGAGGCTGCAGGTTCAGTCCCTGGCTGGGGTGTGTGCAGGAGGCAGCTGGTCAGTGTTTCTCTCTCACACTGATGTGTTTCTCTCTCTGCCCCGCCCCTTCCCTAAAATCAAAAATATACCCTCAGGGGAGCACTAAAAGAATTATGGCAAGTATATTAGTTTTAGTACAAACCACAAGCATGAACATATTTGGTAGCTGTCTGCCTTGCAAGACTGTGAACTCCATAAGACAATCATACTTGTGAATTATTTTTACTATTATAAATGATCATTGTCTAGGGAAGTATATGAAACATGGTATGCATTTAATAAATATTCACAAGATAAATGAATTTCTTAAATTAAGATGGGAAACTTCAGAGAAGACCTGACAGTGAAAAAGCAGGCCAGTAACACAACAGTCACGAGAGCATGAGATGGCCATTCAAAATTCTAGGCAAATTAAGACAAAAGAATGTATGTTGAATCAATTCCTTAATTTCTAAAATAAAGTCAAATGAAAGTCCACATTCTGGGTTTCATACATTCGTTTATAAACAACAAATAACTGCACTCCATTTTCCCCTAAACGGATTTATTTAAGAAAATAATACAACTACCTAAACAATTATTTAAGGCACTATTCAGGGGAAATCCATAAAAACCTTCAAAAATGGGTCAAAATGATATACCAGAAAAATATTGTATTCCATTTTAAAATTAGTGAAAACACTTAAAATATTTAAAATGGCAATGCTACATCTATGTGAGACAACACAAACATGAAGATTACTAGTGAAACTATGAAAAGACAAATCTGATTTGAGATGAACAGAAATACTTCCATTTGTCTTTCCTGATGTGGGGATCTTCTGCCATCGTGTGGAAGTTTTTGAAATTACACTTACACAAAAAATTCCTGTACCCACTAGGGTATTTGTTTCCCAGTCTTAGAAAGGATGAATCCAGTTGTAAAGAGAGTTAACATTCTTAGAGGAATTTAGTGCAAATGATCGCGCACAGTTGCTCCTAGCCTCTCTCTCTCCTTCCTCAGAGAAAAATGGCGTTCATTTCAGCTTACGAAAACGGCATGACGCTTAGTTTATTTTTTGTTTTCAAGACTTAGCAGTTATGACTATTCTGGGTCTCTGCCAGTTCATGACCTTAAATTCCTTGAATAGTCTTTCCTTACCTCTCCCCAATCACAGCCACTTAAAACACTTTATTAAATGGGAAAAGAAGCAATAATACTAAGCTACTTTAACTTGTCCTGAATAATTAAGAACCGCAGATGCCTGTTATAAGCTTTATAAAGACCAAAAGCTTATTAATAGCTACAGAGTATAACAACAATAATAATCTGGACCAGCTACTTATACATTCACGTGCCTAGTGACTTGACAGTCTATTTAGATAAAAATATGAATCAAAATGTTTGGAATAAGCCTAGTACCCTATGAAATATACTGAATTCTCATATATTTATAAAATACAATTTAAGAATTTCCATAATCAGGGTACAGGCTTCTGCTTAAACTATTAACCTTTATAAAGATGATAATTCACATATTTCACTGGTTAACTTTTTTATCCAGCTGTGGACATTAGCATGCTTAGTCTTCATCTGAAAAATAATGCCACATTTTTCCTGTAGAAAAAAAAACAAGATTTACTGAGCATCTATTATAAGCAAAATACTGTCCTAGGAGCTTCAAAGTACACAGAGATAAGTAAAACAGTTTTTGTCCTCAAGGAACTTACCATCCCCTAGTGCCAAAGAGGATGCACACAAATAACCCAAAATAATGTTGAAAGCATTAAGCACAAAAGCACACAAACAATATTTGAGGAAATTACTGTAAGAATTAATCAAGAAAGACTGGATAGTAAAGGATTAGAGCTATTCTGAAAGACATTTCAGGATCTGGCCATCCAGAAAAAGACAAGAAACCTTTTACACCAAGTAAACAGTGAAAGTCAAAGCAATCTCAGTTGAATATGACTGGAACACAGAATACATGGCAAAGAACATGAAGATGTAGGGTAGGAAAAATATACTTGAGTCATATTTTGCATAATTCTCAACTCCAGGTTAAAGACAAGTTAATGGGAAAACAATGATTTTTTTTTTGACAGGGCAAGTAATATGATCAAAATTGAGTTTTATAAGCTGACAGTTAAAAGAGACTAAAGGCAAGATTATTTATGAATTTACTACAAACATCCAAAGGTAATGAAAATGCAGACAACAAGCCAGAATTCTGATGTAGTAAAAGGAAACAATCAACACAATTTGGCAACTGTATGGGTATGGAAGGTAAGTGAAGAAAGAATCAAGAATAATGAAGTTACAGAAGTCGTTTCCAGCAACCTCAAGGCTCTTTCCTAGAAATCTTGCTTCCTTCCTATCAATCTTCTTCCCCTCCCACACTGGAGCCAAAATAGGAAAATTTATTGAGAATTTACCACGTGCAATTATTATGCATATATGATCTTATTTAATCCTTAATCTTAGAGGTAAGTACTGCTGGAATTCATTCCCATTTTACTGATGAGGAAACAGAGGCTTGGAGTGTTTGATCAAATTACTCAAGGTCACATAGTAAGTAGCTGGATGTTAATCAACGCCAGGTAATTATTAAAGCCTTAACTGATAATAGTTTAAAACAGAATCTCTCATGGAGGTAATTATATTGTAAATAGAAACTCAAAACATTCCCAGAAGGAATGGCAAGTGAAAGGATAGACTGTATTAGATAAAGAACTGCCTAATCAAAAGTTCACTGACTCAGCGCCTAAGTTCATTCGCTAAGCGCCAAGGGAAAGAGTCTTCCTCCTGTGTTCGTACACTCATCATCTACTCCACTGCCAGATGATCAACATTCTCAACTACGATTCCTCAGGGTATGAGTCTCATTCTGTCTTATGCAGACTCGTACCCTACTTACAAACTCCTTAACGACACCGATCATGCATTAATCTCTGCATCCTCTGAAAAGCAGTAGGTAATGAATGAATGAGTGAACAAGTAAACTCAGTTGGGTTGCTTCTGTCTAGTTCTCCCTGGCAGTGTGACCAACATCCTCACACAGGCCAAAGCCTACATCTGGAATAGGGTCTCCATGAACCACCTTGAACTTGTAGCTGAAACCTCTGCTCTTGAGTCTTTGCTTCCTTTAGATTATTTTGAACTTAATGACGTCCTCTGGATTATTCCTGACACTCAACTTGTTAAGGCCATGGACAAATGGCTGGTCCTACACATAGTAAAAGAGGTGTTTCTCCTAGATCTCTGTACTTTTCCAAAGGTTCCCTAACCCACTGACCTCTTCTGCAGTTATTGAGGAAAGGCTTTCATTTCCATAGAATTTAACAGTACCCATGTTAAATCATGAGAGGATTCTCCTTTGACTATCCAATAGACCGACCGTACAGAGGGTATGAGAAATGGGGTCAAGTTCCCAATGCTGTCAGCTTTAATTTGTATATCATTTCCAAGAGAAACAATGTAACAAATAGTAATCAGCTCTCACACAGCCCTACAGCAAAAAGTCTATTTAACCACAGAGCAGTTAGAATATTATATGACAATTACATCTTATTTTTTCATTATAGAGCTACCATAGTTATGCTAGTCTATGAATTAAATATCTGGTTATGGTTAATTCTAGTTAACAGCATTTCAGTATCCAAACTACCAGCAGTAAATGGAATTATCGTTATCACCTTCCCAGTATTAAATAGAGCTTAATAATCTGGTGGGTATCATCAAAGTACAGTAAGTAGAGAAATGAGTGGAAGCTACACTAACCTCCTCCTGGGGCCAATCTGGAATTACAACTAAATTGTAGCAAAATCATCCTGAATAACCCAACTGAACACTAGCTGTAGAGAAGCTTTAACCAAGGACAGACGGAAGAAACCACTTCACCACCGCGGGACTGGGAGGAAGTGCAGAGCAGGCACGGGAGGGCTGGCTGGGCTCCCACAGGCAGCAGCTGAAGTTCTGGAGGGACACGTTTCCGTGGCTGGGGGGGGTCCCCTTGAGAAGTGTGGGGTCTAAGCCCCAGGCTGGGCTCCCCAGCTACAGCACCAGAACCAGGAAAGGAACCCAGATAACACACAGCTGAGAACAGTGATGGGGTTCCTGCCGGGGAGAGATGGCTGGAGACGCAGACAGCCTCTTACAGGGTCAGTGCACAAAATTTTGTTTGCTGCCACTTATACTGGGCTCAGGCAGAGGGAGGCAGAGTGGACTCGAGATGCATGAGGAGAGTCTGGAGCTGGTGGCTCTGATAAGAGAGCTGAAGGGAACGGCCAACAGAATCCCGGTACTGAGTCATCCCCCATACTGCAGAAGCCATCTGTCTCAGGCAGAGCCCTCCCCTCCAAGAGGCATCAGCCTGAGAGGAGGCAATAGCCCCACCCTGTGGAGCTTAAGCCACCTGCTGAGTACAGCCTGAAGCTATATCCCTGATTAGTTTAACAACTAAGGCAGATCTCTGAGAGCTCTGAGACTAGCTGACCCTCCCCTGGGCC
>PVKM010049794.1:0-10866 GCA_004027735.1 Carollia perspicillata
CACCCTTTGGTGCCTCCCAGTTGCAGAACTGACAGGCAGTCGGCTCAGAGCAGGTTGTGAGAGGGCGGGCTTGCTGCTGAGACAAAGGAAGAAGTGGCTGCTCGTGCAGGGTTGGAGGCAGCAGGAAATGTTCCCATGGTCACCGTGCGGAAACCATGGGTCCCCTTGGCCAGCTGTCCGTGGAGCCCAGCACCACGGACGGGCTCTGAGTGAGGGCGTCTCACCTGGTGCACCTGCCGAGAGCCAGTGGGCTCTGACGGGATTCAGCAGAGGTGTGCTGGGAGCTCAGGCCCCTCACCCCCTGGGGCTGCTCTGCGAGGCCTGCAAAGCCCTCAGGGGTCCCCTCGGTTGACTGTAGCTCCCAGGAACACTCACGTGAGGCCAGATACGCTCAAAACAGAAGGGGTTTAGAGGCTGAACGCCTGACCTCCCCCCAAAAGAAAATGTCTACAAAAGAATCACTCAGTGGCTTTGAGTTTCTGAATCTGCTACGTGGACCCAGCTGTTCTTGACAGGTTGGTGTGAGAATTAAAAGAGAAACTAGAGTGTAACCATGGCTGGCACAGGACAGGCGCTTAATTCTCAGTCTCTTTGGTGGGGGCTGCGCTGCCGACTGAGGCTGTCGGACCGGCAGAGGCTTTACCTGCCTTTGAGAAGCTTTTGTCACTGAAGTGCACCGATAAAGGGACGCGGGCCCTGCAGGCCAGCTGTGCACACGCGTGCTCAGGGCTTGGCGGGAGGTGCTCCCGGGACTGGGACCATCTGTTGGAAGGGAGCCCTCTGCAGTGCCCAGGGAAGGGTTCCCCTGCCGTGGGGTTTCTCCGCTTCCGTAGACTGCTGCGTGGGGAAGGGGCTGGGGCCTCTTGCCGTGTCCTGAGCTGCACTGTCCCCTGGGGCGCTGCCGCGCGTCGTAAATGTTACCGGCGTCGTAAATGTTACCGCAGGCATGGGTGCCCCCCAGCTTCCCTGCCGTGCTGACCGCAGGTCCCTCTCCCCCCAGGGTACCCTCTGCACGCCCCCGAAGCCTATTTCCCTTACTTCAAGAAGCACAACGTGACCGCCATCGTGCGGCTGAACAAAAAGATTTACGAGGCCAAGCGCTTCACAGATGCCGGCTTCGAGCACTACGACCTCTTCTTCATCGACGGCAGCACGCCCAGCGACCACATCGTGCGGCGGTTCCTGAACATCTGCGAGAACACGGAGGGGGCGATCGCCGTCCACTGCAAAGGTGCGCGCCCGGCCATGGGTCCCCGGGAGGGGGCGGCCCAGGCCCCGCAAATCACGTCCAACAAAACCAGCTAGTGTCTTAGAGGAAAAAAGAGATCTCTCTTGGTTTCGGAAAAGGGGGACACAAACCTGTTGAAATAATCCCGTCCTAGAAAAGGGTCACTTGGATGTGGCCTCTCTGGGGTCAGCCTCGCTGACGCCGGGCCCTGCGGGAGAGGCGGACGGTGTCTGCAGGCCGCCCGAGGGGCCGAGGGCACCTTTAAATGGGCGTGCTGGGGGAGGGGCGTGGGGTTGTTGCTTCCTGGTTCTGTCTGCCCTCCTCCATCCACCTGATATGTTTCCTGGCCGGCAGCCCTTGGGGCCCACCCCCCCTGCTCCCCAGTTTCCCTACTGGTCTTTTGCATCGTGGAGCACCTTCCTTGCCTGTTCCCAGGGGACAGCAGCATCTTGGAGCCACTGGCCAGTTTGCTTGTGTCTTTGAATGACCCCAAGACCTGGTTTTGTAAAGGAATCTCCTATCTCCAGGGGTGGGCACTATAGAAGGCACAAGGCTATCAGATGTGCAAGTAGAAATGCGGACTTGAACAGGGAGTCCTTTCTGGGTGGGGCTCCGGTGGGGCACGGGACCCACATCCCTGTGTTTCCTCTGGCAGCCTTGTGTGAGCGGACGTTTGCTCTGAGCCGTAGTAGCCGCGGAGGAGGCTAGGTCACTGTCGTGAGACGCCCCGGTCTGGTGGGAGGTGTTTTCCAGGGGTCTTGGATTTCAGCGAGAAGAGGAGGGGACCCCTTTGGCCGCCCGGGCATGAGCCCCCCCATGCAGCTTTTCAGAGCGCCTCTGGGTGGTGCTGTCCGCGTGTCTGTGGAGTTTTCTGCTACTTGCTCTGGTAGGTGCCGGGGATCGTACTGTTCTGTTCACGGGCCAGGTGCCGCTGTAGCCGACTTATTCAGACAAGCTCGGCTGGGGTTCTGACAGTAATTAAAATACCATTTTGTAGGCCCCTGTTTCTATGTTTAAGATCTGAGTAGGAGGAGGAGGTACTTTGCTGAACATGTGAGAGTGAGGGAAAGCTGTGTTTGCCTGAGACCCAGGGAAAGGAAGTGAGCTGTACCTGGCCCGGATTTCGAGGGGCTGCTGGGGCGGGGCCCTTCACCCTGACGCAGCCCCCCTCCCCGTGTCTGAGCAGGATGGGGCCCTGGCTCGGGACGCCCTACCTCCCAGGAGGGGATGTTTGTTCACTCATTGCAGATTGCCGTTCCTGGTTCTGAGTAGGTCACCGCAGGGGACCGGGGAGCAGCCCGTTTGCACCCTCCCTTTGCCTTTCTGTCTCGCTTTGTGAAGGACAGCCCAGGCCCTAGAGAAAGCCTGCCTTTCCCGTATTTCAAATATCAGTGGAATTCAAGAGCTGGTGGGGGCACAGCCGCCGCCAGCATCTGAGGAGACACTCACGTGCTCTCTTTCGCAGTTTCTTTTTGTGTCGTGACAGTATTTTTCCTGGGATCGGTTTGGCCTGATTTCTGAGTCGGTCCGTTTTGCGATGACCACGTCATATGTTTTGTGTGTGTGTCATGTCTCGGGTCGACAAGTTCAAGCGGGGAGAGACGGGAAGCCTTTCTGAAAGCTCAGCGCCTCTCTCCGTAGCCTTCCTCACTAACAGACGGCGTGAAAACCAAGTTTCTGGTGCTACACATCCTCATTGCAGGGCTTCCTCTCCATTATACCCTGGACCCGTGAATGTCGACACTTATTTTATAGTAGAGAGGGTTTTTCTTCATGGCTTTATTTAAAACCAGAGCCTTTTTGTTTGTCCTTTTTAGCATTAAAGCAATTTATTGCAGTGTTGCTATGGTGCAGTCTGGACGGGGCTGCTTCTTAGGCGTGGGACTTCTGTGCAGGTGGGTCTCAGCGTGGTTGTTCCATAATTTAGTTGTGATTTCGATGTGGTCGGGGGTGCTGGCGAGCCCCGCGCAGGCTTACTCCGCCATCTTGACCGGAAGTCCCAAAACTCGGACCCTTCAGCACTGAGGCCAGTTCTCGCACGAGAAGGTCACATCTAGCTGCGGGGACATCCTTTTGAGAGCGCTTCATTTGCTTGCACTTGTGCACACACTTAGGATTCTTTCATAAGGAGCATTCTCTTGGTTTAATTACAGCTGTATTACTTTTAATAGAGTAGTTGTCTGCTCTAGGCCCATTAATTATTTTGACACTTGCCCTAATTAAGTCAGTTTAATTTTCTGGGAATTCAAACAGCCTTGAGCATTTTAATTGCCCTACAAGGAGGAGGCAGGGAGTCTTACTCTACATCAAATGCACTTCGATGGCTGTCAGGGAGAGAATGGATATGTCCTGTCTTGACATAAAGTACTAAGTCAAATGAGAAGCGGATTTGCCGGGAATGGGTGAGGGTTAATGACACTCCCGAGTCTCCAGCCCACCTTCTGGTTAATAAGACAGATGGCTATGGATTCTTGAAATTTTCTAGCACAAATAATCATTTAAAAAATGGCAACGCCGTGATCTGGTGTGCGGTTGTCGACGTTCGACAGGGATTTCGGAGAGCGCTGGGAACGGTAAGGCAGCCGGCACTGGCCCTGGCAGGAGCAGAAACCGTTCCCGCCTCTGGTCTTGCTGTGCCAGGGAGACCTTGGAGGTTCTGACAAACTGGTTCAGGTTTTTGTGACAACTCTGTGGAACGTTCCTGTTCTGCTCGATTGTGCAAAGAGCGCAAAGTGCGTTCTTTTTATAGATGAAATTATAGACTCTTTTTGAAAAGGGGAAGCGACTTGAGTTTCAGAGGCATTTGAACATGGCTGCACTGCCTTTTAATTGTGAGCGTGTGTGACAAGGAGCCTGGGAGGGACCCTGGGGCCCCCCCACGGGGACGGGGGGCGCATGGGAGCCTCTGCTACCCCCACAAAGGCCACCTGAGGGGCCCTGGACACCGACTGAGCCCCGGACCCTGCTCCAGGACGCCCGGCTGTGTCTGGCCACCACAGTCACCTGTGGTCTCTGCAGGCGCCCGGGCAGTGGACCTCTCTGCAGGAACAAAGACAGACTTCTCGGAACTCTTACACTGACAGGGGAGCCCCGCTGAGGCTGAAATCACACCTGACTCTTTTCCAAGCACCTTGGTGTTGGATCGGAGGCTAAAGGTGCTTCATAAGAAAACAAGCCACCTGCCCCCTAAACCCCTCACCTAATAAAACAGGGGGAGCAGGATGTTTGACCGGGAGGGGCTCACGGGAGGGGCGTGTGGGCGGTGGTTTGCATCTGCGGCCCGGCCCCCTCTCTTGCAGCGGGCCTCGGGAGGACGGGCACCTTGATAGCCTGCTACGTCATGAAGCACTACAGGTTCACGCACGCCGAGATCATCTCCTGGATCCGGATCTGCCGCCCGGGCTCCATCATCGGGCCCCAGCAGCACTTCTTGGAAGAGTAAGTCTGTCAGCCCCCACCCCCGCCCCCGCATCAGGTTACATCCGGGTTCCTGGTCACCCCTGCCTCGGTTTCCCCGGGCCGTGTCAGCCAGTGGCGATGTGAGTGCAGTCGGTACCTCCCGAGGAGTCTTCTTGAAGGGACGGCTCAGGCATTCTCACCCCACCCTGTCTCTCCCTTCGCTCGGGGACAGCCACCTCTGCCGACCTGGTCCCTGCCATCTCCCCTGTGTGACCGGGCCACAGTGCAGTTTTCTGACATCGTCCCACCCGGCCCTTTTCAGTCTCCGGTTTGCATGTCTAAGAGCGGAATGGAAAACACAAGTAAGCCCAGCTGAGGTCCATTGGTGACTTCGGGGAGGTTGCTGCCCTCCTGACAGCTAACTCGGCCGCTCTGTGGCTGCCACTGAGGAGGGACCCAGGAAGGAAAGGAGGGCTGGGTCAGTTTGCCCCCCGCCCCACCCCGTGCGTAGGAGAACGCTTAGAAACCTGCCTCCCTTCCTCTACTCAGGCGCTAGCTTTCTGTCAAACCCCGGTCCAGAGGGGCAGGTGAAGCCTGTACGGGCACAACCCTTCCTGATTTCCCCTTAAAAAGTCTCGAAGTCGCCATCAATTTATACATAAAACAAGGAGATAAAGTCAACACCAGCTGACTTAGGTCCGGCTCTAAGATGCTGTCAGTGAGTGATCTCTCGTACTGAAATTTCACTTTTTTCTCTCAGTGCCGGAGTGGCTTTATTTTGGATAGCACCCTTTTCCATATAATTCATTCCTTTCCCTTTAAATCATTTTATGTCCGCGAGAAACACACACTCATAAAGTTCACGGAAAGATGCCGTAAGGGAGCGATTCGTGCCAGAAACGGTGCCCGGGCTCCGAGCCTGCCGAGGAATCACTGTCGTTACCAGTCCCCGAGGGGTGTCCGATCAGAAGGTCAGTGTGGAAATGTTTTCACACTTACATCGTAGCCTAGAGGAGCGGGGCGAACTGAACACACGAGAAAGAAACACCCAAGATCAGGAGCCTTCGGGAGACCGAAGTCCCTAGGTTTTTGGCCTCTGAGATACAAATAAAATAGCTGCAGTATTTAAGGGTTTTACCCTCGGTTGGAGTCTCCGCCCGCGGTTTCCACTATTCTGCACGCGTGTCCTGGCCCACGAGCCCTGTGCTTCGTGTCTGCGGGGGGCTGGGTGCCCACCCTCCTGCTGAAGCTGAATGAAGGGCCTTGGGATGAGGAAACAAAACTGTTCGTGAGCCTGGCTGTCTAGGCGTCTGTTAAAACGGCTGTTTGGGAGAGTTTTCATCTGTTAGGTCCCCACCGAGGAAGGACTCCCGGGGCCCTTGGCGCTCTGCTGAGAACACCGCCGGTCCAGTTCGCCCGGCTCTTCTCGGGGCGTCCGGCAGCAGGGCCCTCCTCCTCTCCCTGCCGCAGCTCCGAACAGTAGCCGGGAAAGGCGGTCGGGAGGCAGCGGCGCCCCATGTTGTAAAGGAAGGTGTTTTCCGTGTACAGACTCGTAAGCAGAAACACGTGGGGTATTCCCTCCGGTGTGACTCCACCCCAGAGCCCCAGGGGTTCGTCTGGGAGAGCCGGGGTGCAGGGGCGTCTCTGTGTGCGAGTGAAGGGTTGAAGTCGGGGCTGCCCGGCCGTCGGGCAGGCCTTCCCCAGGCAGGCTGTGTGTCCACGGCGCGACGTCGTGGCCGGGGTCATGCCTCGGAGCCCGCGGGACCCTGCCCGCATCGGCTCCTTCCTCTGCGTGCGATGAAGACTCAGCAGTGGGTTTTGAGCAGAAGGGTGTTGCGATCTGACTGTAAGACGCACGCGCACACACGCACACACTTTTTGTGTAATAAAAATTTTGAGCTAATGGTAGATTTCCAGGTGGTCGTAAGAAACAACAGAAGAGGTTCCTGTACCCCCCCACCTCCTTTCCCCTAAGGCAAACATCTTGCAGAACTACAGTGTGGTATCAAAGCCAGGACCCTGACTCGAGATACGGCGTTTCCGTCACCCCAGGAAGCCCTCGCACCGCCTTCTCCCTTTTTATAGCCACACGCCCTCCCTGCCTCTGTGCCCTCGTCCACTCCGAGGGCGGCCGACCTGTTTTCCCTCCATAGTTTTCATCATTTCGAGAGCGCTGTGTGTTCATGTAAATGGAGCCAGAGCGTCTAGAACCTCTCGGGCCGGTTCCTGTCATCGGTCTGCCTTTGTGTCGGCTCTGCACCTACGAGTGGAACCATCAGCTGCGGCAGGCGCTACTAAACAGTGTTCTAGAACAGGCACACTGGTCTGCGTTCCCATTGGCAGGCGGCGTGGGCGAGTTCCAGTTCTTCACAGGCTCACAAACACCTGACAGCGTCCGTCTTTTCAAGTCCAGCCTCTCTATTTTGTTTGGACTGGAGCTCTGCCCTGGGGCCAATATTGGACTTCCTCCTCCAGAGCCGAGCAAAGGGAACGCGTCCTGCCCAGCCGCTCAGTGTGTGGGACCTTGTCACGGCAGCTCTGGGTGGGTAGGGGACCCGTCCCTCTGGGTCGCGAGTCAGCAGATGCATCCAGTCGGAGCCACAGATCCTCGTGGGGACGTGGGCATTCTGCACTTCTCTCGCTCGTCGGACCTCTACCTCGGAGTAGCGGGAGCGGGGGCACCTGTGATCCGCGGTGTTCACGGCAGGCAGACTGGGCTGCAGCAATCAGTCACGTGAATTCGGGGCAGAAGACTGGAACCAGAGAGGCTAAGAGCGCTGGGCTGCCCCCCAAAGCGGGTGGGGACTCGTCCGAGGGCTAGAACAGACTGAGCAGTGGGAGGGGGGGCATCCTCAGCGTTGATGCGTTTCGTGATGGATTTCCCTCTATCAGACCTGACCGCGGAGCGAGAGGGACAGTTCCAGGTGGACAGTTGGCACTCGTTAGGGACCGTCGATTCCGAACCAGTGACTTCAGGAAGGTAGCATGTCTCATCCCGCTGGTCT
The DNA here is from genome assembly GCA_004027735.1 of Carollia perspicillata. Taxonomy (NCBI): domain Eukaryota; kingdom Metazoa; phylum Chordata; class Mammalia; order Chiroptera; family Phyllostomidae; genus Carollia; species Carollia perspicillata. The sequence continues at coordinate 7,633 of PVKM010049794.1, forward strand.
CCAAACGCCAGAACAGTGTCTGGTGCCCGAGTCTTGAAGAAACCTTCCCGTGACCTCTCCAGCAGTCAGAGATGCTCATTCGCATCCTCGTGAGTTGGCGAATTTGTGCCATCGACAGAACGCCACCTCTCCTTGGGATGGTCTGAAACTTCATATTGAATTTTTTCTGGGCTATGAAGAAAGCTGTTTGCAAAACAAACATCAAGCTTTTTTTTTTTTTTTTTAATTCTACTTAAAGCTGACGTTCCTAAGCTAAAAATGTAACAGCCCCGATACATCTTCTACCAAACACCCTCCACGTTCTCACGACGATGCCCAGACCAAGCTTTGCTTTCAGAGCTGCTCTCGGCGCCTCCCCCAATCCCCCCCAGGAGGCCCGCACCTGGGGCCAGGCCGCTGGGACCGTTGGTTTGGTTCTGTTTACTGGGGTTCACCCATGTGGCGCTCTGCCGCCCTCCCTCCCTTGCTCCGGAGCACAGCCCGTGAAAGCTTTCATTCCTTAGAAAGGGACCTTCACTTCACAGGGATGTTTTACTTACGGGCCCATGCCAAGCTCTTGTCTTTATTTTTAAGTCTCCTCCTGAGAAATCTCACCAAACCTCCGCCCGGGCCCTGCCTGGAGCCGCGTCTTTGCAGAACAGAGCTTCCAGGTTGGACGGAGTCACCTTCAAGGAAGTGACAAGGTCCCCGTGCTGCTGATTTTCGTCAGTGTCCAGTCGGTCGGATAGTTTTGAGCATTCTCATTTCGCCGTCCGTCCGCAGCATTCTCGGAACTGGGGTGCCTAAGCGAACACAGTGTCTGATCCGGGCGGTCAGGGCAGGGTCGGGGGCAGAACCGGAGACGCCGCACTTCTCACGGGAGCCCCCGGGGGACGCTGGTCGTCACCACCCGCCTCGTCTTACACGGGCCCGAGGCTCAGTGTCACTCTGTGCACAGGTCGGCGTAGCATCACATTTGGTTGGGTGCTTGGAGCATGTGGTGAATTCTGCCATTGAATTGAGTGACATCAGAAATTAATTGTTCTGCCAGTGTTTTTTATTTCAGGAAGTTACTACCCAAAATGAGATGAAGAAAACCTGTTCGAGAAGTGGGAAAAGGCTTGAAAATGTCCCTCAGTAACAGCTTGAGTTTTTCATCCTAATTGATTCCTACTGTGTCCTTACTTTTTTTTTAGATGCATGCATTAGGTCAAGGAAAGCGCATTAAATTTTTTAAATAATCTATTTGAAAGCTTTAAGGAATTGCTGTTCCTAAAGTAGAAAAAAATCGAAATCTAAAATATTAGAAACGGAAGAATTAAATACTAGACAATCTTGTGGTTTGTTAGAACAACAAGCACACTGCAAAGGCTGGAGTTTGAGTGACATTACGGAAGTATTGAAAAGCAATTCCTAATTTTGGCAGCGACACTCAGTTATTAAAAAATTAGGAATTGCTTTTCAATACTTACTGCCGCATCCTTTGATTCACTTGATGGTCAGTTGGCATCGAATCTCTTGACTAAAGCAAGAAATAAAACGAGGTGCGTAGAAGAATGTTTGGCAACGGTGGCGTCAGAAACTCATCTCGGAATGCTCATGCCAGTTACTGTGGAAGACGGAGAGGCACCTGCTTGGCTTCCCGTGTGAGAAGGGCTGGAGGTGTAATGACGCATTGGGTCTAGTTGTAAAGTGTGTATTTTTTGTCACGATTCCAGGGATCTCCGGGGTTCAGATTGAGGGGTTCGCTACCTAGATTAGATTCAGCTAGTTGTCGCGCCTGGGAATTTCCCAAATCATTTCTTTCCCTTCCAGCTGCATTTTCCTGTGTGCTTCCGCGTCCGGAGCTTCCCCCGACACCCTCCTAAATCCTTTCTCAACCTCTTCCCACTAAATCTCCCATTTGTACAAAGAATGAGTAGTTCTCCTTGAACACCTGTCTCCCTCCACGCCCTGGGCCTTGCGTCCTGCTTTCCGGTCCGTCTTCCTTGGAAATCAAGTCACATTGTGTCGTTAGCCCAATTCTCCAGCCCAGTAGCTGCTTCTGTTTCCACAGCAGCCCTGGGGCGCTGGGCTAGGAGATGCCCAGGCAGACGGGTTCTCAAGTCACGGTAGAGGAGGTCCAGGTTGAGCTAAAGGTGGGTTGGGTTTCTCCACAAAAATGACCAAATGGTGGCTTTGGATTGGACCCTTGGGACAGGGTTGGGTCATACGGGAGAAATATGTGACCCAGAAGGAAGGAGGCGAGGAGGGCAGAGAGCTGGGGTGCTGTGGAGATGGGGTTGGGTTGGGCTCGGGGAGGGAGGGAGTGGAGGTCGCCTGTGAACAGAAGGGTGCACGGTCACCACCCCTGCTCTGCGTGCAAAACCAGGGACGTCTGTAACAGGCAACGGACCTCACTTTCTCTAGGGGAATTCCAAAAGCAGATTTTGAAAAACGCTCATAAAGCCTCGACATGAGACTTAACTGTGACTTGGCTCCTAGGGAGGCCAAGTTCGTTATACGCGTCCCAGGCCTGGCCAGCCCGGGCGGGGCTGGGACTTGGCCAAAAACAGTGACCCCAGCACCAGCACTTAGCGCTACGAGGCTCACTTTGCACGGAGGTGGGTGTCTCCCTGTCATTTCCAAGGGTGGAGGGGCGCGCCCTTGGAAAACGTACTACTATGTCCCTGGAGGATTTACTTTGAGCTGGTGTGTTCCCGTCAGGGCGTCTGATTTTCAAATGCTAAATACTTAAAAATCCCCGATTCCCTTCTGTTTGAGAGGGGGCTGGTAAGGAGCAACAGACACCACAGTAAAAGCCAGTGTGGTTTCCCCAGTGGGAAGGGTTTTCCTGAGGAGCTGCTGTCTGTCGCCTAGGCGCTGATGCGCCGCATCTCTTAGCAATGGGAAACCAGCGCTGCCCCCTGTTCGTGGTTAACACTCGGGTCCAGCTCTAGTCTCTCCAGTGGTGGGACAGGAGGAGACTTTTAACCTGAGCGCGTGGAAGGCGGCTCTGTGCAATTTCCATCGTTAGGTCGGCCGCACTATCAGAGTCCTCCGTTTACAACATTGACAATTGCGTTTTTGTTTTCACTTTAAGCCTCAAACTTCTCTGCCTCTGTTTCCACATCTTGATTCCCCCCCGCCCCCCAAAGACCCTTAGACGGTCTTCCCTTCAATTTTTTCCAATTTAAGTTTTCTTTTTTGCTATTACCATCTATCCCCCCCCACCCTCTTCCACCTCCGCCCCACTCCATCACCACACTGTTGTCC
>PVKM010049795.1:0-10867 GCA_004027735.1 Carollia perspicillata
CTGAGGCCCACCCTACCCCATCCCTGACCTCAGCCGGTTCCTTAGGGTGAGGAATGGTATTTAGGAGCTAGACTCCAGGCTCCGGGTGTGCTTACTGCAGCTGCGGTGTCATTGCCCACGGTCCTGCTGGGGGACAGAGCCAGGGAATCTACGCAGGCAGGCACACACACAACCTACACCCTGGTGACCAGCCTCCCATAACGGGTGACGCTCCACCCCTCACCCCACAGGGACTCTGGCCTCTGCTGAGCTGCCCCGGGCCCCCACTCCAGCAGCAGGGAGATTGGTTTGCATCAGCTGAGCCAAGACTGACCGACTGATTAGCGCCTCTGCTTCAAACCACCAGTGGTGCCACCGCTCCTCCCCAACCTGTGGGTCCCTCTGTCCTCCTTCGCACCCCAGCTCTTCTCTGCCCTGGTTCCTGAGAAGGGATGGGAGAGGAGGAGGGGGCAGACCCCGCAGCAGAGCAGGAGAAGGGGGGCCATGGGGGCAGTGGTTTCTGCTGCTGTGGGGGTGTCTGAAGGCATGGGGGCACCTCAGAGCCCTCAGCCTCCCAGGGCCTTGGTGGGCACCACGCTGCAAGCAGGCGTGAGGTGCAGGAGCAACCCAGGGCACCCCTACCCCCACCATGACCCCAGTCAGGCTCATCGCCAGGGGCACCAGGGCTGCGGCGCAGGGATGCTGGACCACTGCCCACCCCAGTTACCCTAGGATTTCGGAAGCAGCCTTGGCGCCCCAGCTAATCTGTAGGTCTGCAGGGTGTGGCAGGGCCTGCGCTGGAACTTGCCCTATGGCCCCGACCTGAAATCCTCCTTTATGTGTTTATGGACAGGGTGTGAGGGGCAAAGTTTGGGGGAAGGCAGGAGGGAAGGAGTAGGGGTCCAGGTCCTTATACCCAGGCCCCCTGTGCAGCCTGAGGCTTTATCCTCCCCTGGCTATCATGGAAGGGTCGCAGGCATCCCCTCCCCCTCCCTGACCAGCTCCCAGGCAGCAGGGCCCTCTGGCTTTGGGGACTTGTGCCCTGGGGCTTGGTTGGTTCTCAGGAGCCTCCAGCTTCCAGCTGGGGCCCTTTGGACTTCAAGGACCTGAAAGACATTGTGGGAAGCTTTCTGCCCCAGCCTCCAACTCCCCTGCCCAGATCCCCTGCAGTTTTTGACCCTTAGCTGCTGCCCAGCCCCGCCTCCCTGGGGCGCTAATCAGCCTGCAGTGGATCAGTGCAGAGCTCCTGCCCAGCCAGCCAGGAACCTAGGCATCTGATTTCCCAGCCACAGGACCCCGCTCTGGAGACAAGCGGCTTAGAGATCATGCTGGGGTCCCGAGGCCACAGCTGCACCCGGCCAGCCAGACGCAGACCCACTTCCCATGGGCAAAGGAGGTGGCCAAGGGCTCGGCTGAGTGCCAGCCCTTCACTAAAAACCTGAGGGGGCGCAAGCGCATAATTTAGATGCTCCCCGCCCCATCTGTTCTTGAATGGGAACTGGTCTGGCCGAGAGCTAGGTCTTATTAAATGTAAATCAGGAGGATGATCTGTGTGCAGGAGCAGGGCCAGCGCCCCCCTGGGCCGCTCTCCAAGCCAAGCTTCGAAGGGTCTCAGAACCCCGGGGGCGCTCCCGCAGGGTCTGTCCGGGTCCTGGCTAGCCTGGGCTGCTTCTCGTCACGTGACCAGCCTGCCTCTGCTTCCCGTAAGTGAGACAGCCGCCTGTCCCCGCCTCCCCGTCCCAGAGGACTAGGACCGGAGGAGGAAGGGAGGTGGCGGGAGCAAATGTAGGTAATCCAGAAGAAGCATTAATTAGCTCCCTCGGGCGTCCAGACGCGGGGCTGGGTGACTAACGGGGTCAGCAGAGTGAGGAGGCTGCTCGTCCCTTCTCTAGGCTGATGCTGAGCGCAGGGGGTGTGCCCGGCCTGGATGTGGGCTGGTCTGCTGGGGGCAGCACCGGAGAGCCCAGGGTGGCTTAGGTGGGCTGGCCAGTGCGACAGCGACATTTGAGCAGAGCCCTGGCATGGTGGGCAGCAAGGGAGCCAGCAGAGCTGTGCGGGTGCTGAGAGGAGATGGGCTGGAGGCCTCAGAGCCAGGAGAAGGGTCAAGGCCCTGAGGAGGTGGGCGTAGTCAGGGAGGTCATGGGCCTTGGAGCCCGAGGCTGCTGCAGCCAGGAGAAGGCAGACAAGCTAGTCAGCTTTGGGGAGGGTGCTGGTCTTCGCCTCTGGCTGCCAGCACACCCTGAAGGACCCCGGAGCCCCTCCCCCTGTGCAGTGGAGGCAGCCTCTCTCCCCGAGAGCAGAGCATGGCTGCTTCCTTGTCCTCCAAACCCCCAGCCATGCTTCTGGTGACCTGACCTCTGAGCCCTTCACCCTCTGTTCACCTGCCTTGGTCATGACCTGCCAGTGGGGAATCAGAAAGCCTCAAGTGAGAGGTGTAGGCAGGTACACACGGGGGTGGGCAGCTGCATTTTGGGGGCGTGTCTCCCCACCCCAGACCGGGAGCAGACACCCTGGGGAAGGCCCAAGTGCCCTTCCTGCCCCTCCTGGAGGCATCTGTCCTAGGTGGGTGGCACTTAGCTGGACCGTCCACTAAGCAAAGGCCCGCCCAGCCCAGCTCCCTCTCCAGAGACGCAGCACAGAAGAGTCTGCTGTCCTTGCTGGGGCTCCTGAAGGAGGCAGCTGCATCTGCTCTCAGTGCAGACCCTGGGGCTGCCCTGTGGTGGCAATGTCATCGTTCGCAGAGGGAGACATCTTTGTTGAGAACACAAACCTCTCTAACAAAGAAGGATGCAAGTAGAAGTGTGGAGAATTGGTCATGCGTCAGGGTAGCCAGTGGCAGAATCTGAAACCAGCTTACAGGAAAAGAGGAATTGACTGGCTCAGGGGATAAGGCCCCCATGTGCAGATGTCGGGTATCAGGCATGGCTGGATCCAGGCATTTGCTGAGGCTGTGAAGGCTCCCCCTTGGCTCCGTTCCCCACATCCCTGTAGCATTTCTTCTTCTTCCTCTCTGCCTGGGCAGAGAGAAATGGCTGCTGCGCTTGCCTTCCCACCACCCCCAGCACAGCAGCCACCCATGGTGCTCTGAAGGCCCCCAGGTATCTCTGTGGGCCCAGGAAAGCTGTGTGAGGCCTCACCCAGATTTCCTGGAGGAGGTTGGTCTCCCTGCTGGGACCCTACACAGCACCCAGGGCAACACGCTGGGCCCTCGCCAGGGGTAGAGCTGCTGGGAGAGGGAACACAGAGCTGTCCCCACCTGCCATTTGGCTGAAAGCAGGATCAGAGTGGCCCTCCTGGGTCCTCCTGGCTCTTCCTGGCTGGCCAGGCAGCCCTCCCCTCTGGCCTGCTTGGCCCTGAGACCAGATGCTGGGGTCCAAGCCTGGAGTGAGGGAGCTGGGCAGGGCAGGCTCTGCCCCCTACCCTCACAGTAGCTCCTGGAGGGGCTTTTGGGGTGGGGGCATCTAGGGCGCCCCAAGGGGCAGTCAGCACTCCCACCCGGCCCAGCCCCCAGCACTTCCTGTCCTGGCCGGCAGTGCAGCGCCTTGGCAAGGAGGTCACAATTGTTCTCTGCACTTCCCGCAGCTGTCGGCAGAGCCGGCAGTTCCCCACCCAGCCTGACCTGGAAGAGCAGCCCCAGCACCTCCTGGGCCAGCTGGGAGCCCTGCCAGTGTGGTACAGACACTCAGCACCAGAGAGAAAGACAAGGGTCAAGGAGGGGCGCACAGGCATGGACCAGAGAGGTGTCAAGAGCGATGAGGGCACAGGGAGACTGGGAGAGCTGGTCCCGAGTCAGCTGCTGCGCCTGCCCCTGGAGACCCCTTCTGGGCCCCCGTTGCTCCTAAGCCTCCTTTCCTCAGGTGCCACCTCCAGGCCTGGGCCTGCTCAGTGAGGGGGCCTGGGGCCCAGGATCGAGGGTGGGCCCAGGCACACTGCCTTCAGGTCCCAGTGCTGACGGAGCAGGGGCTGGCGGGGTGACAGCTGGGGGTCACAGTAACTCGTCCAGGGGAATGGCATAGCTGGTCTCGGGGCCACTGGGCCTACTCCTCTACAGGGCCCTGCCCTGGGGGAGGGACACCATGGGACTCAGCTCTGCCTGTACCTGCCAAGTAAACAGCTTGCACCTGTGGCACCAGCAGGGGGAGGAGGGTGGGCAGTCCAGCCCCCCACCCCCATCCCCACCCCGGTACCTGCTAAGGGGCCACAGAAGGGTGCAGCCAGCACAGCCTTCCCAAGCCCCCATTGCTGGGTGAGCTGCAGCCCAGTGGCAGACCCAGGGCTGTAGTGGATGCCCTGGGACCGCCCCCTCACCCTCAGGAAGCCAGCTCGAGGTCATCTGATACGAAGGTGCCAGGGGGGTCTGTGTCTGTCTGGAGCAGCCCTGGAGCAGAGTGCCATACCCTGAGGGGAGCAGGGGCATGGGGCACAGCCAGGACAGTGACACCGAGGGGCAGGGACATGACTCTCCAGGCCGCCAGGGCCCAGAGCCCACTCTATGGTCACTACAGGGCACCACGTGGTACGGCACTGCATCACGCACTGTCACCCCACAGCACATCTGCCACACCACGCCACGCCACCTGGGCATTGGCACGTGGTATCCCCTAGCCCCTCAGGTGCCCAGCAGGACTGGTCCTGTCCTCTGGGCCTGCATGCTGGTCACTGTCCTCATTGTCCCTTGGTCTCCTCTTAGGTCACAGAGCTGGAGGGACTGTCCAGTGAGGAAACAGGGACTCAGCCCCATGGCCTGAGTGCCCAGATCCCCACCTTGCCCTCTGCTCAGCCCAAGGCATGGGGTCTCCCTAAGGAACTTCCTCCCCACCACAGACCCCCACCCCCTGGCCCGGTGGGGGCCTCTCAAGCCCTCCCCGAGCCTTGCTGGTTCCCTCCACAGGGCTCTGTCTCCTCAGGGTTTTCTGTTTTGCACTGTGGTAAAATTCACTGCAGAAACCCTGTGGAAGTTCAGTGGCAGCGACACGCTCACACTCCTGTGGGGCCTCCACGTCGGTCTGGCCCCACAGTGTTGCCATCCCCTCTAGAGGCAGCCCCGTGCCCACGGGGAGTGGCTCCCATTCCCACCCCAGGCCTCCCACTGCCAGCCGGCCAGCCTGCTTTGTGTCCCCATGCGCTGCCAGCTGTGGGTGCCACTCGTGACCGCGTGTACCTGACGTTCTCTAGGCCTGTTTACGTGGTATTGAGACAGTGACAGTCCACTGTGTAGGCGGGCCACACTGTATTCGCCAGTCACTGGCTGATGGACATTCGGACTGTTCCCGCCTTTTGGCCAATGTGATTGGAGCTGCCATGAACGTTAATGTGCAAGTTTTGGTTTGAATATCTGTTCTCAGTGCTTTTGGGTCATGACGGAAAGGGAGCTGAAGGAACCGCCCTCCCGCCCCACAGTAGCCACGCCGGTTTAGGCCCTCAGCAAGGCTCCGGGCCTGGCCCACACTCCTCGCCGGCCACCTTCCTGAAGGGCAGTTCTCGTGGGTGTGGAGAGGTGTCTCTGGGGGTGGATTTGCATTTCCCTGGTGCCTGGCCAGGCTGAGCACCTGTCCGCGGCACACTGGCCCTGCTCCCACTCTCTGGCTGGTGTTTGTGGTAGCTGTGTGGGGCTGTGGGCCTTCTTGGTGTGGCCTGGACACCAGGCCTGCGTCTGGTGTGTGAGTCACAAATATTCGGTGGTCTCTCTCCAGATCTCACCCCTCCCCTCTCCTGGAGAGTGAATAAGCGCTTGACTCTGTACACTTTCTTTTTTTCCTGAATTCCTTCATAGCCCTCGCACGCCGCCAATCACCTTGACCGTGTGGAGAAACACACTCTCCTCTGCCCCCAGGGTTCCTCTGGCCGGTGGAACATCAAACAGACATGAGACGGATTAGCCAGGGAAAACAGCCAACTGTACACGGGAACCCCGCAAACAGGGGAGTCGGAGACGCACAGGCATGAGAGGTCCGCAGCCAGGAAGGGGACGTGGGCAGTGAAGACACCGAGCTAGGCAGAGGGTGACACCTGGGGACAGGGCATGGGGCGGGGGCAGGGGGGCTGCAAAGGTCTTTGCAAGATGATCAGAGGAGCAGACATTTAGTGAACACCGAATGAAACCCGGGCGCTTCCCTACAGACACACAGGCCCAAGGAAGCTATCTCTGGTAATCCCTCCTGGGCGAGGCCTCTAACTCCTCTTCTTCCTGGCGGTTCAGGGAGGGGCACAAGGTTCTCTCCAGCCTTTAACTCAGTCTGCAAGTGGACCACACATGAAACCCTCAGGAGGGGCCTGCAGGGGACCTGCCAGACTCAGACGCTGGAGGTGACGTCAGGGACCTGAAAACTCCTAAGGAATCCTCTCTGCTCCCTCTGGCCCCTGAATCTACAGCCCTGCATTTCAGGCGACCCCTCCTCACTCCTTCTCCGATTCTGACTCATAACACGAGCTGCAAAGATGCCTTTCTCTGCAGCGTGTTCTCAGTCCCTTGAGATTTGCCTCCCAGCAGTTGTCGTTAGCTTGGTTCAAATAAACTCATAAAAATTCCCTACAGGTCTGGACATTTTTCACCTCCACACCACTGAGACTTATCTCAAGCCAGCTGAGATCAGCTGCCAGGTTCCAGAGCCAGAGTGAGTGGGCTGAACGCAGCTAGGAGGCAGGACAGGGATGGGGGCTTGAGTGCTGGGCCTGGGGATACCTTAGCAGGAAGGGAGGCCCTGCCTGTCACCCACCTCCACCCCAGTGCCTCGGTCCCAGAGGACCCCTGCCCAGGGCTCCCGCTCAGCCCCACCCTCTCCCAGGGCTGGGTGGTGCATTGCCTGGTGTGGGTCCCTGAGGCAGAGCCAGCCCTCCTCCCCTGGGCAGACTCTGGAACAGGCTCTGGGCTCAGGAAAGGCAGCTAGGCCCCAGGCCAGGTGCACGGGAGGTGCAGGGTGTGGCTCCTGGAGTGGAGGGCCGGGCCCCTCCTGTGCTTTCTCAATTGTCTTCTTTCTAACCCTTGCTCCGTGGGTGACCTTGGCCTGACAGGACCTAGGGACAGCTCAGCACCTTCACTGCCTGCTGAATGAAGGGGAGTTGGGTGCCCGTGACTGTGGGCATGTCTGTGTCCCGTGTGGGCTGGGCCAGGGGGGCAATGGGAAGGGAAGGGTCACTGGGTCCCCGTGCTCTCCTGCCACGCCCCTGCCCTCAGCCACCAGGCTCTGCTCCGATCAGGCAGGGCACCACTGCAGGGATGGGGGACAGTAATTGCCCTTCTCCAGACCTCCCAGAGCCCCAGTGCTCCTGCAGTGTCCCCAGGCCCAGGCCCAGGGGTTTCAGTCCTGCAGGCCCTCCTCAGGGGACCTGGATCTGGAAGAGGTAGCTCACCTCCCTCCTCTCCAGTGGGCCCCAGGGCCTGAGGGCTGTTTGTCAGGAACCTGCCCTGGAGGCCCAGCCTTGGCCACCTGGGAGGTGATGCAACTGGTGCCTGGGAGGGGCCTGGAGAGGGTGGAGTCAGAAGGTGGTGGTTTCAGAGGCCCTGAGGGCAGGCAGCCCAGGCGAAGTTGGGGAGTTGGTGGTGGGCAGGGACCCCAGGCAACAGGGGTGCCCAGAGCACACCGGCCCCTACTGGACAGCAGGGCCTGCAGGCCCCATGGGTTGGAAAGCAGCAGTGGTTGGGCCCACAGGGGTGCAGCCCTGAGCCAGGGGCCTTGGAGCCCTCACTGTGGCGTCATTAGGGGACTGTGCCTGCTGTCCCCTTGGGCATCTACCCAGGGCTTGTCCCCAGGCCTGCCCCGGGGTCCCCTGGGGGTGGCTCAGCTCGCCAGATCAGACTTCCAAGGGCCTGTCTGCCCTGCCCCATTGCCCCTCCAAAAGCCCCTGGCGGCTAAGGTTGGGAGGGGGGCGTGTGTCAGATCTTGGGTGGGCACTGAGGTGGGGAGGCCTCTGAGTGAGACCACAGGGAGCAGAGGAAGCTCCCCAGACGGTGAAGGGCTGGGGGGTCAACCCTGTCAGGGCAGCACCCAGGGTACTGCTGAGGCCAGGGCCATGCGTCCACCTCTGCTGCCTGGTTCTGCTCCCACGGGCCCATGGGGGCCGAGCCAGGGCCAAGCTCTGTGCAGAGGAGGACAGGCTGTCCTCCCAGCAAGGTGCCTTACCTCCTGAAGCCTCAGTTTTCCCTTCGTACAGGGCAGACCTGCAGGCTCCTGCCCCTCCCTGGCTGCTGAGCTCCCGGGAGTGCAGGTTGCAGAGAGGGCTGAGGCTCTTGATGCATTTAAAGCCTCTTTTAGCTTTTGGCCCCGACCAGCATGGCTCGGTTGCTAGAGTACCAAACTGCAAAGCAAAAGGTCGCAGGGTCGATTCCAAGCAGGGCACATGCCTGCGTTGCAGGCTGGTCCCTAGTCAGGGTGCATGCGAGAGGCAGCATGTTGATGTTTCTCTCTCTCATTGAGGTTTTGGTCTCTCTCTTTCTCCCTCCCTTCCCTCTCTCTAAAAATAAATAAGATAAATCAATAAAATCTTAAAACAAACTTCTTTTCTCTTTTGGACAAAATGACCTTGCCATCGTCACATTCAAACAAGACCAAGGAAGACATGGAAGAGCCACCAGAACATGAACTCCCCTGAGCTCTGGTGGAGGAGCAAGGGACAGAGGGCCTGGGGCGGCTGGAGGTCAGCTGGGAGTCCTGGGGCCTTCGCAGGGCAAGAGGGCCTCCGGGGATGCATAGCCTGGCGGGGACCCTGCAGTTGGGCCATCCCGGGGCAGGACTGCCCCACCCTGCTGTGCACCGGGTCTGCCTGAGGACTTGTCTGCAGGCGCGGTGGTCGGGTGGAGCGAAGGCTCCGCAACTGCGCAGTCCACGCCCTGACCCACTATCTGCCCCGCAGAGGACAGGACGGGGAGGACCGTCGTCTGTCTCACAGGACAAGGAACGGGATGTTTACACCTACTTATGTTCTAGCGATGGTGGGAGCCCCAAATCAGGCTCGGAGGGCATGGTTTTGAAACGAGGGGCCGAACGCGGCCCGGGCACGTTTACCGGACGAAGACCCTACCCCACTCCACCTCCCCTAGGGCCCACCCCCAAAGCCGCGGACCCGGAACTGCTGCGGGCCCCGCCCAGCCTCGTTGGGCCACTGCTCCGCCCCGCTCCGCTCCTGCCCTGCTCCGCGCGACCCACGAGCGCCGCCTGGTGCAGACGCGAGGACTGCCACCCCGCGCACCGCTTCCGGGCTGGGGGTTGAGTGACGGGGCGGGACCAACAGACGGAAGGGGGCGGGACCAAGAGGGGCGCAGTCCGGGGACCTAGGGCGAGGGCCGGTGACGGGGTGGGGCTGGGAGAAGGGACGGACCACAAGCCGGGCAAAACGTAGGACTGAATGACAGGAAGGGGGAGGGGCCTAGCGATGGTCCGGAGCGTGCCCCAGCGACCCAGAGAGGGCGGGACCGGGTGTTGGGGAGGGGCCTAGCTTGGTCAGGGGACCCGCCGAGCGACGGGGTGGGGCAGCGTGCGGGGCAAAAGGTGGGACCCCACGATCCGAAGGGGGCAGTATCTGTGCGGGCTTCTCCAGAAGCCTTTGAGTCTGCGGACTGAGCAAACAAGAGGGTGGACGGCAGGCACCGGGCGAGCTCGAGGGCCCGCATGGAACGCAAAGGCACAGCAAGGTCTGTCTGCTTGACTGGGACTTCTGTCCTGCCCTGCCCTCTGACATCTGCGCTCCTGGCTCTCAGGCCTTCGCTATCAGACTGAAGTCCACCACCTGCCCCGCTCCCCTGCGGTCTCCTGCTAGCAACCGGCAGATCCTGGGATTTCTTGGACTCCATAGTCACGTGAGCCAATTCCCTATAATAATAAAATCTATATATAATTGTTTGTCTTTCTGTGGAATCCTAACAACATACAATGGAGTTGTTATTATCCGGCATTAAAAAAGGAAGGAAATTCTGACACATGCTACATGGATGGACCTTGAGGACATGCTGTGTGAAATAAGCCAGACCAGACCAAGAAGAACATGTGCTATGTGACCCCACCGATGTGAGGTCCCTGGAGGACTCAGATCCACAGAGACAGAGAGTAGATGGTGGTGCAGGGGCCTGAGCGGTGGGTGGGGTGAGCGTTAAATGGAAACAGAGTTTCATTTCAGGAAGACCAGAAGTTCGGGAGGGCATGGTGGTGATGGCCGCACAGCGCTGTGCAGCCTGGTTTCCGAGAGTGCACCTGCAGAAATGGTTGGGATGGTAAGTTGTATACAATGTGTGTCTGTCCTAGGTAATAAACAAGGACAAACAAAAAGGTTGTGGTATGTAATTGAGGTTCAGTAAATGTTCCTCCCTTTCACAAAGGAATATTTTATGCAAATTCCACCACTGTACTCAATAGGTATATGAAAAAACAAAACCTTCGAAGCATGGTCTAGACTGGCGCCGCAGCAAACCTCTGGCGCCAGAGCCCGGCTAGGGTGGCGAGAAGTGGCCCCCATGCTCTTTCCCCGAAGCCCTCGGGCTTCTCCACCCCATCCATCCGCACGTCCAGTCCCCATTGCTGTCTCCTCCACATGTTGTGGTTTGGACTTTTGGATGAGAAGGGTTCCATGGAAATGCGGTTGCATTTCCAATTCCTGTAGCTTGGGGCTTTCAAGTGGGGGAGGTGGGAAAGTCGTCTCACCATCAGAAGAGAGGGGACCCAGAGCAGGCTTTTCCTCCGGCCTGGCCTCCTGATGGCCTGGTGCCTGCTGGAGCCATCCTGTCCCAGTCAGCACAAATCTTGCAGCCTCAGCAGCTGGCGTCCCTGTGGCTTCAGACACCCCGGAGGCTGAACCAGCACAGCAGGTGGGGGGACAAGGCACAGCTCACCTGTCAGACTCATCAGGCCGGGGCAGGTGTGTGTGTACACACGGGGGCCTCGGGGGACCACACGTGGCG
>PVKM010049796.1:0-10867 GCA_004027735.1 Carollia perspicillata
CAGCGCCTCGGCCACTCTCTCAAGAAGAGAGCGCACTGACCCTTCTTGACAGGTTTTTATTGGCTTTAACTTGCACAGGCATACAGGGCGTATATGGAAAGCTCATCAATCGTTGTCAGGCAGCAATGATCAAATAGATAACATTCGAAGAACGCTGAGGGCTTATTTTGAGTCAGAGTCAAATAGCTAAAGGGCCATAAAACTTTGGGGAAACAAACTCATTTCATGCTTGGACCCTTATCAGAAAACTGAGAGCATTCTTAGCAAAGCAGGTTTCATAGGATTTTATGCATTCTTTCTTAGGCCTGATCAGCCAGGGGAACCCGCCCTTTCCAGCACAGGGCCACACCCACCTCTAGCATTGTTTCATGCTTAGGTCAAGCTGGGAAGTAAGGCAGCCAAGAGATTAGGAGACTTCTTGCAGACAGAATGAGGACTCAGGCTATGTCAAAGCTGAGGGGTGAGGGTCCATCACCCCCTTTTTCCATAGCCCCCCAAGTCCTTCCCTGAGGGCCCCTTGTGACTGTGCCTGTCTTAGGGCGTCCCTCCCTTAAGGAATCTTACCCGTCATTGGCTAACTGGTCATGCACTGGGGGCCAGGCAGGGTGAAATAAAAGGGACAGAAGCGGCACTCCTTCCAGGGAGATAAGTTTCATCTCCTTAGTGGCTTAGGGTCCCAAGGTCTCTCACTCAGCCTTAGCCATGGCGGGTTACAGCTTCTGAAACCAGGCAGGGCGGTTCCCAACATAAGGTATTTTATTACCTCTATCAGATAGATGAGGAAACTGAAGCACAGCCAGATTTAATAACTTGCCCTGGATTTTTGCAGTTCACCAGTAACGAAGCAAGGATTCAAGCCCAGAAAGCTGGGTCTCCAGGTCACACTCGGGTGTCCCCTTTCATGCCAGATGCCATGTCTGACCAGATGTGGGAGTAAAGCAGAAGTCATCAAGAACACCCAGGGTTCTGGGTCAAGTCCTCAGGGACCTTCTCCCAATTTCCTCTTCCCTAATTCACCACTCTCTGGCTTTACAACCCAGTACAACAGGGCAAGTGTTCTGGTAAAAGTCATCACTGACCAAATAAACCACCTTTTGTGTTTATATACATAGATGTCTTTTATACTTCTATTTATAAAGCACTTAATTTATGTGGCTTCCCTTTAGCATCTAACACCTGTGGTCACTCCCTCCTTGTGGAGCCCCCCTTGGCTTTTCTGACATCCCACCGTCCTGGCTGTCCTAGGACTTCGGGCACACGTTATCTCTTTTGCTGGCATCCCCTCCCCTGCCTACCCTGAAGTGCTACAGAGCCCCACTTTCTGTCCTTTGCCTTCATCTTCTCCTCATTCCAGTGCTCTTGTTAGTACTCTCATCCACTCTCTTTAAGTTTAACTATTACTGATGAATGAATGAATTCTAAATCCATTATCTGCAGCCAAGACCTGTCTCCCAAAAGCCAACCCTACACCCTGAATTGCCTCATGGACACCTCCCCTCCGCACCACGGGCATCTCAAACTGAACGTGTCCACAACTGAATTCATGTTTGCCAAAAAGTCTCTTCTTCCTCTTGCCTTCCTTAGCTCATTAACAAGACCACCTCCATCCAATTTCCTAATCAAAACACAGGAGAGTCCTCGACTCCTCTCTCCTTTGTTCTCTTAGCCATGACTTCCTCAGCCCCTAAACATTCAATGAGCCCATCATCTCTCCCGCCGTCACCTTCCCCCTCAATAATCCTCCCAAAATGCAAACCTGATCATGTAACTCCCTGCTTCAAATCCTTCATACTTACATTCTGTTGAAAGGAAAGTCGAAATTCTTCCCATGGCATTCAAGACTTACGGCCTAACTCTCCAACCTCGGCTTCCAAAGCTTTCCTTTAACACTTCATGCCCTGTTCTCCCCCCACAGTGGATTCGTGTTTACTGCCACCTCTTTGCCATTACCCAGACCTACACGCCTTTTCCCGTGGCCCCTGCGGAGGGAATCACCTGTCAAGACCCAGTTCAAACGCCCCAACGCCTGCCCTCACTAACCAGCTCCCCATTCCTTTCAAGCTGTGCCTAACCAAAGCTACCATCCTTGTGACCACTGCACCTTGCACAAACCTCCAATGCGACACCCCAGTGACAGAACGTGCATTTGCTTTTCTGCCTTTCCACAAAATCGTGAGTTCCTATCTGTTAGTTGAGTCATTCGCTCAAAAAATGTTTACTAGGCCAAGCACTAATTGAGGCCTGTGAGATACAGCAGTGAACAAAATTGTGTGCACCTCAAGAGTAACTCACACGTGAGGACCCAAACCAGGATGGTGGTGAGACAGTAAAGGGAAAGACCACAGCTCAAGGGCTGTCAACGTCGAAGGGAAACCTCGTAACCCCTTCCTTGGAAGAGAAGTGAGGTTAGAAAGGAGAGTGCCAGGGCCGGGTGCATCTGTTCTAACAACTGAAAGCCACTGAGATTGATGCTGAAACTCATCTGCAAAGCTGAGCTACATCTTAGGAGAGAACCCGTAAGACTGACTCCAATCCTCTTGATTTACAGGTGAGAAAAAAAGAGACCTTGAGTAACACCCAGTAACTGGTAACACTAGGGTCATAAGCAATAACCCCCAATCTAGTCCAGTGTTTTCTCTGCTATTAAACAATACACTCCTCAATCCCAGGTGATAAAATACAAATATTGTCACGTCCTCTAAAGGAAGTAAAATGGAACTTAAGTTTTAGAACATTAAAGCTATTTTAATTGATATATCATGCACTATATGTTTATTATATTAATACAGTCTGCTATACAATGTATATTTTACATTATCATTTATTAAAATATATACTATGTATCACTAGGTATTACATAGGATTATCTACAATATATACTATATACTACATATCTAATAAGATTTGTGTTTAAGGCCAATATGTATAAAGCTAATATGGCAAATATTTTATGTTTGAATTGATATTTCTGTATTTCAGGCCAAAGTCAAAAAACTACAACTACACCATATATGTACACCTAATCAGAAGTGAATGTACTTGCTACAAATCAAGTACTAGCCATAAATCCTCACCTGCACTGGAAACAGGCCACCATAGTTCTAAATACCAAGTCATCCACTTCTCACCAAAAGTCATGCCTTGCCATTGTCTGTTGCTACCTGCAAAATGAATGCTACAAAAAAAATCCCTCCGATCCCAAAAGCAGCCTCAGAAGTACCATTCCTTAAGAGGAAAACAAAAAGCTTGCAGGACAGAGGAAAAAGCACCAGCCCCCACTAGCTACAGCCACCAAGAGAAGCCATTGGATGGGCCTCCCTGGCCTCATCGGCAAGCGGAGGATCACAGGTGCACCGCACACCGCAACGTGCTGCACGAACACCTGGGGGAGTCATTACTAACACCACTCGGTCATCAGGACTTCCGCTGGTCACGCGCCTCAGGGCCCGCCATCAGCGTGGCCTGAGGGAGTCCTGAGTCCTCCGTGCGACGCAGGAGAGACCTCCTTCACCCACTGCCAGGAGCAGCTGCGGAAGCGCTGCAGTGAGCAGAGAAGACGCTCCCTTACCCCCACCTATGCTCTTCCGGGAGTGGAAGTACAGCATTTCTTTCAACCTAATCGCTCACGGTTTCTCGTTAACTTCTTATCTTTGTGGCTTACCTAACGCCTCAAAACTTGCTCCTGAAATGCCAAATTCAAATCCTTTCCCCATATGGTCTTTGGTTATATTTTTGTAAGTAAATTTATAAGCATGTCTCTGAAAAAACACATTTCATTTTTTTGAGTTGATAAACATACTGTAGGGTTGCCTTATTAAGAGTAGGCTTTTTGTTGTCAGTCTTCTTACCCTAATTCCTAAGTGCGTTCTCAGGCCCCTCCACGGGAGCACCAGCGGCAGCTCACCGTGGATTTAGCCTCCCCAGTCCACTCCCAGCTAGGCTGATGCACGGCAACAAGCCCGTTATCCTGGGTATCTCAAGTTAATACCCGCTGCGCTGACCTCCAGACCTGCCTGCTCACCCGATCTCCTCTGCGAGCTGTGACACCCTCCTGTGAAGCAGCCGTCAGGAGTGAGAGGTGCTGGCCAGGGCTAAACAGACAAGACGCAGCTATACAACGACTCCTCTTTGTGACACAAGCTGGCCCCAATGAGGGAGTCACAGGGGAACACGAGCTTCTGCAAGGGCTGGATAAGCGGCTTCTGTGTAAGAAGTGACTTCTTTAGAAACACCTTTCCTCAAACAGGTACTTCCCATAAAAAGTGTTTTCGTATCTAAAGGTCTACAGGTACTATACCTGGTTTCCCAACGCCTCTGGAATCGCCATCAAAGCAAATACTAAGTGCAATTTACAGAAATTATCTGCAGCAAAGAATGGTGAAATAACCCCTGTATACTCCCACACGTTAATGCTAGAATTATGCCCTGAGGTCCGTGGTTTCAGTCTATACATTCATTCCTCAACTGTTAGCAAAACTCTCTGCTTATTGCATTGTTCTGGGAAAGCCCCCAGCTTACAGATTTACGGCAGCCTACTAACTAACGGAAGCTCAGAACCAGTGTTGTAATGTAAGGGAGAACCGACGGAGGCGGGCCTGCCGGGGTAGCAGAATTCAGCCCACCGCCTCCGACCATACCCACCTGGCTCCCTACTGCTCCAGAAAACGAATGTGTAAGTGGCGCTCGCCAACTTCTGGTGTGCACTACTCACCACGCCCACGTGTGCTCCAGGGTCGCCCACGTGTGCTCCAGGGTCGCGGAGAGGTGCAGTCCCCCACCCATCTCTCCCCACCCACAGTGGCTGGGCTTATCTAAAATCAGCGCAAACACACCACCCGCCAACCCAGAACCCAGTAATTTTCTCAGAAACAGGAGACTGGGTGAGATGAGCAGAAATAAAGTGTTTCTACTTCCAAGGAAGAGAGTAAAAGGAGGAAGAGAACTCCTTTTAAGCTGCTATTCTCTAAGAGAGTTAGAGCCACACGAGACAGAAACGATTCCAACTCGCCCCTCTCCAACAGTTTTTCTCGTCTTCTTCCAGATGTGTCTGACCAAATCGGATTCAAAACTCAGACCCATTTTTCTCACTTGGTCTTCCTTCCATGTAGTATAGGTCACTTTCTGTGAAAGTCCTGCTTTTCTTTATTCTTTACAACTGCCACAAGACATAGGCTCCAAACAATCGCCACTATTATTTGCAAGAAATTATTCCTAAAAACTTATGGGTGTGAGGGCAGGGGGGCATGCCATATATAAGGTCTGCACAGAAAAAACCCAACCACTGTTAATATAAGGAGAACAGTCTATGTGACATCAGTGTAACCTGGCAGCCAAGCAGAGTGGACTGGAAGGCACGTGCGTGGTTAATGACAACTTCCCTGTACTAGTCAGTGGGGGTGTTAGACTCCGTTGAATGAGCATGTGCACTGTGTGGCCGTCACAATCAAAATAACTGAGCCAGTAGAGCAACAAAGCTGCACTGAATTTTGTGTTAAGCTTGAACATTCCTAAGCAGAAACTATTTGGATGATTCAGAAGCTGGTAACTATGGGTAAATGGTGATTGGCAGCTTCATCACAACAATGCACTCATTCATTCATCACGTCTCGTGTAGAGGTTTTTGGTGAAACATTAAATCACCCAGGTGGCCCTGGCTGGTATAACTCAGTGGATAGAGCACAGGCCTGTGAAGCAAAGGGTCGCTGGTTCGATTCCCAGTCAGGGCACATGCCTGGGTTGCAGGCTGGGTCCCCAGTGGGGGACACATGAGAGGCAACCACACATTGATGTTTCTCTCCCACTCTTTCTCCTTCCCTTCCCCTCTCTCTAAAAATAAATAAATAAAATATTTTAAATCACCCAGGTGACTCAGTTCCCCTTACAGCTCAGATTTGGCTCCCAGCAACTTTAGGCTTTCCCCAAAACTAAAATCACCTTTGAAGGGGAAGAGATTTCAGACCATCAACTAGATTCAGGAAAATACAACAGGGCAGCTGATGACAATTGAGAGAACTGTGTGATGTTCCAAGGTGCCTACTTAGAGGGGGACTGAGGTGTCATTGTCCTATGAACAATATTTTTTGTATCTTCTTCAATAAACGTGTCTACTTTTCCTATTACATGGCTGGACACCTTCTGTATAGACCTCACATATGATGTAATATTTAGTTTATGTTTATACTTTCTAAGTTGTATTTCTTTGTATTTATTAGTGGAAAACAAACCTCTACTGTCTTACAAAATTCAGAAAGCTTAACGTGGTACAATGCCCAAGGGAGTCATGGAAAGAGACCAATCACCTACAAGTTAACCGATTACCTGGACAACATTCCTTAACACGCCCAGAGAGTGGCTGGGTTTGTAGCCTCCATTCATGTACCCTCTCCAGAGCCCTCAACAACACCCCACATTAAATGGCCTCTTCAATTAGAGGCTCCTGCCTGCCGATGCTTCCCAAAGCACTAGCTGTGTCCCATGTAAGTGTCCTGGCGCCTGTGAATTTCAGCTTGCAGGAAATTCAACTTCAAGGCCAATCGCAGAGATTAGCTTATGCCTGGAAAGCATGATAAATATTAGTTTGAAAATGATACTCATTGAAGTCGACGGTGGTTCTGGAAGAGTCCACTCATAGCTTTGATGTTTCAGATAAACTTGTGAAAGTCTGAGTAGAAGGCATACTTGCCAAGCAGGCCCAGCAGGTGCTCAGAAAAATCTGAGGCATGTGCAACATGAATAATAATGAAAATGCTTGGTCTTTCTATCACAAGAAATTTATTTTAGACTTGGAGAGGAGGGCAAGGCAAGAGGGTAGCCTTGCATCCAACCCATAAGTTATTTCAGAGTCAAAGTTGGAGCCAGGTGTAAAACACACATTATTTCATGGAAATGCGGGGAAAGCTATCAATTGCTAAGGATAAAGAAAAAAAAGAAGACTCTATAAATACCACGAAAATAACACCTGGTAGGTGATAAAAAGCTTCAAACTTAAAATTGTAAGTAGGTCCTTTAACTGCTAGCTACTGCTGACCTCAGCAAGAAAAATCTGGAAAAGAAGGATTTATTAATAAACGCAGCCCAGCTACTGAAACCCTCAAGTTGCTTACTAAATGTTACTCTTTGTATATATCACCATAAACAAAGATGAAATTACTACCCTTATCAGTGGAACACAGAATTGGTTTTCCATCAGTGACCGAGTCCGCTGAATTGTGGTCACGTTCCCATTTTTTACAAGTGATGACATGAACGTTGGACAGTTGGGCAAACTCGGAAAGTCTTCTTTAGTCAGGATGGACTCGCCTATCTGAAGTCTGGGCCTCATCAGCACCACGTTTCAACCGCCCGAGCGACAGTAGAAACGGTGGCCCCCTCAGGACACCGACCGTGGTGCTCATCCTGGCCCACGCCTCAGCGGGAAAGAAGGCTATGTCCGGCTAAGTGAAATACGAACGTTAGCTGAAAACATCTAAAAACATCTGGGCAAAACTCGCACAGGCAATCAGCAGAACTCAGGACTCCCATTTCCCAGTCCATGCCTCTGAAGGTATGCCCACGGGAGCACAATACGTTCTCATGTTTTATCTGTTACTTTAAGTCCATGTAAGTTTACTTATCATACTAAACACTCTCAAAGTACCAGACACACTGCAAGACACTACCATACTCGTACATCACGTCAACCTCTCACAAGCAGTGCTGAGTACCTAAGCAGCACCATCAGGCTGCATCATCCAGCTACACTGAGCATGGAAACACATCAGAAGTGGCTTGCCCGGGGCCACACCGCGAAGGGACAGGCAAAGCTGGGACAACACCCAGGGCTGCCCGGTTCTGCCGCACACGCTCTTTCCACTATAACACACGGAATACAAGATGAGGAAGGAACCCTATATAACATCTGCCTTTTACTGAAAATCTACAACGTGCCCTGTGTTCTAAATACCTTACCTCATCTTACCACAACGGAGGAGTGACAGTTCGGGAGGAAGAAATAGGATCACAGAAGTGACTTGTCCAAGGCCGCAGGCTGGTAAACGCCTAATCTGAGATTTCAGCTGAGGTATATTTAACTCCGAGTTGGTGCTCTTTTCAGCAAAACCTGGAGGAAACCTCAGTGACCCCTGGGTGCTCAACAATTCAGCAGCACGCCATTTCTGGAGGAAACTGCAATGGGCTGAGTAGGGCTATCAGAAACTTAAGGCACCACTAGACTCACACAATTTCAGAACTAGAAGAGATTAGAGGTCCTCACCACGTTCATGGCTAGGACGAATTAACATCATTAAAACATCCATCCTACCCCAAGCAATCTATAGATTCAACACAACTGCTATCAAGACACCAATGGCATATTTCGCAGAAATGTGCATGTCACCAGACCCCAAACATGCACAGCAGTCTTCAGAAAGAACGAAGTCGGAGGGATCACACTCCCTGACATCAAACTACACTGCTGTACGAGGCCACGGCAATCGAAACAGCATGGCATGAAAACAGACACCTAGATCAATGAAACAAAACAGACAGCCCAGTACTGAACCTGCACCTTATGGTCAACAGATATTTGAGAAAGGAGGCAAGACCAGACAATAAGGTAAAGATAGTCTATTCAGTATATGGTGTTGGGAAGATCAGACTGATACATGCCAAAAAATGAAATGAGACCACCTTCTTACACCATATACAAGAATAAACTCAAAATGATTCAAGACTTAAATGTTACTTGAAACCGTAGAAATCCTAGAAGAAAACTTAGGCAGTAAAATCTCAGCCATTTCTTGTAGCAATATTTTTGCCAACATGTCTCCAAGGGCAAGGAAAACCAAGAAAAAAATAAACATATGTGATTACATGAAATTAAAAAGCTTCTGCACGGCAAAGGAAACCATCAACAAAATGAAAATGGAACGCACTGAATGGGAGAACGTATCCACCAATGATACATCTGATGAGGGGTTAATTTGCAAACTATAAAAAGAACTTAATACAACTCAAGACCAGGAAGACAATTCAATTAAAAAAATGAGCAAAAGACCTGAATAGACATTTCTCCAAAAAAGACACAAAGGTGACCAATAAACATATGAAAAAATGCTCTACGTCACTGATCACCGGAGAATTGCAAACTAAAACCACAATAGCATACCAACTCACACCTGTCAGAATGGCTGTCATCAATAAATCAACAAACAACAAGTGTGGCAAGGATGTGGAGAAAAGAAAACCCTGGCACACTGTTGGTGGGAATGCAGATTGGTGCAACCACTGTGGAAAACAGTATGAATTTTTCTCAAAAACTAAAAACAGACTGGCTTTTGAATCAGTGGTCCCACCTCTGAGTACATATCCGAAGAATCCAGAAACCAATTCAGAAGACCATAAGCACCCTATGTTCATTGCAGCACTGTTTACAATTGCCAAGGTCTGGAAGCAGCCCAAGTGCCTATCAGTAGATGAGTGGGGAAAAAATGCTGTAGTACATTTACACAATGGTATATACTACATGGCCCTAAAAGAGTAGGAAATCTTGCCTTTTGCGATAGCATGGATGAACCTGGCGTGTATCATGGTAAGCCAGTCAGAGAAAGACAAATGATCACACTTGTATGTGGAATCTAATGAACAAAATAAACTAACAAGAAAAACAGAAATACATTCAAAGATAAAGAACAAACTGACAGCTGTCAGAGGAAAGGATTTAGAGGGGGTTGGATGAAAAAGGTGAAGGGAATAAGCAAAAAAAGAGAGAGAGGGGAGGGGCGAGGGAGAGAGGAAAGAGGGAAAGGGCCTCACAGACAGAATGGTAGTTACCAGAGGGAAAGGGGTGGGGTGGGGTGGGGTGGGGTGGGGTTAGTGATTATGGAAGGAGTCTGGACTTGGGCTGGTGAACAAACAAGGGTGTACAGGTGCTATATCACAGAATTACACCCCTGCAACCCACATAATTGTATTATCCAATGTCACTCCCAATAGATTCAACTAAAAATGTTTTAATTTAAAAATAAAAATGATTAGAGATCTTAGCGATGTACTCAAGCCCTATCATTTTGCAGATGAGAAAAACTGAAGCTCAGAGAGATTGCAAATCATTCTTGAAAGAAGAATTTGCAGCAACAGGGAGAACACTGCAAGGGCATTCCAGGTGAAGGGGAGACACTGAAGGAAAGCAAAGCACAGAGGTCAAAACAAGCATAGTGAGTGCCTGAACTTTAATACAGACAACACCTACTCCTTAAAAAGAAAAAAAATAAAGAACACTTCCATTACGGGGAGTTACCAAAAGTCATGCTTCTTTTGTTAACAAGTTTTTTAAAAAAGGTTTTAGCCAATGTTCCCATTTTCATCTCATACCTATTCCTATTATCATACTTATCTTATTTAACCTTATCTAGAATTTGATATGAATCTGTGTAGCCAGACTGTTTTAACTGTATTTGCTGTCATTGCTGTTTCTGCACTAGAGTATGTGACCTTGGACTTACACATTTGTCTAGCCAATGTCTTCTCACCCAAAACTTACTTTGCTTTTTTTAAACTTTTATTTCATTTAAACCCTCTGGTTTGAAACACTTAAAGCCTAAAGGAAAAATTAAACCTGTGCAGAAAACTCAGTGTGCAGTTATTTTTGTTTTACTCCAAAGAGTACCAACTAAACCACAATAATGCAATAATGCAGCCTCCAATATTAAAAACATGGTGATAGCATTAATTAATATGATATAAAGAAATGCTGGTCAGCCCTGGCTGGTGTAGCTCAGTGGATTCAGCGAGGGCCTGCGAACCAAACAACCACTGTTCAATTCCCAGTCAGGGCACATGCCTGGGTTGCAGGCCAGTTCCCAGGAGGGGACACACAAGAAGCAACCGT
>PVKM010049797.1:0-10866 GCA_004027735.1 Carollia perspicillata
TCTGCCCTTCCATTCTAAATGAAAGCTTTGCTAGATAGAGCAGTCTTGGATGTAGGTCCTTGCCTTTTATGACTTGGAATACTCCTTTCCAGCCCCTTCTTGCCTGTAAGGTCTCTTTTGAGAAATCAGCTGACAGTCTGATGGGAACTCCTTTGTAGGTAACTGTCCCCTTATCTCTTGCTGCTTCTAGAATTCTCTCCTTCATTTTAATCTTGACTAATGTAATGATGATGTGCCTTGGTGTGTTCCTCCTTGGGTCCAACTTCTTTGGGACTCTCTGAGCTTCCTGGACCTCCTGGAAGTCTATTTCCTTTGCCAGATTGGGAAGTTCTCCTTTATTATTTGCTCAAATAAGTTTTCCACTTGTCGCTCTTCCTCTTCCCCTTCTGGTACCCCTATAATTCGGATGTTGGAGCGTTTAAAGATGTCCTGGAGGTTCCTCAGCCTCTCCTCATTTTTTTGAATTCTTGTTTCTTCATTCTTTTCTGATGGGATGTTTCTTTCTTCCTTCTGGTCCATTCCATTGATCTGAGTCCCAGTTTTCTTTCCATCACTATTGGTTCCCTGTGCATTTTTCTTCATTTCACTTATCATCATCTTCATTTGTTCATCTAATTTGTGACCAAAATCAACCAGGTCTGTGACCATCCTGATCACCAGTGTTTTGAACTGTGAATCTGATAGGTTGGCTATCTCTTGGTCACTTAAAAGTATTGGCTCTGGGGCTTTGAGCTGTTCTGTTTGAATCATTTTGATCAGGTGGTGCCAGTTACGTGTGGATGGTGGAGCCTTAGGTGTTTACCAGGGCGGGTGAACCTAGTTGCGGGGTTGTGACTCTGTCTGTGGGGGCAGGGTCAGAGAGGGAACAATGGCTCCTGTTCCACGCTCTCTGGGATTTGTGTCTCCTCTGCTGCTTCCCACAAGCAAACTGGGCCCCCCGGCACTGGTTCCCAGGTGGATGGGCCTAGGCATGCTCCAGGACCTTGGGGGTCTCCCCAACGACCTCCCCTGTGAGGCTGGGTGTCTCAACTGGCACCTTTTCAATCAGTATTTTTAGGCTTTATTTCCCATCTCTGGGGCCCTGGGCTGCGTGGTCTGTCTCAATGCCAGTTCTTGCTTAGTGTATCCATGTGCAAATGTGTGACCGCCAGCGGCCAACTGCCCTGCCGTTTCCTCCCTGCATCTGGGGTCTGTGAGCTGAGAGCCGCCACTGCCTGAGCTCCCCATCTGCCAGCCACTGCCTTTTCCTGTGCGTTCCCTCTCCGCCAACCACTGACTCCGCCCCTCTTACTGGTCTGGTTGAATGGTTGTCGGACTTCCGTAGTTCAATTTCTGCTTTGGTTGTGTTATTGTTTATAAATCTTTGTTGTCTTTAATTTTGGTTGTGTGATGAGACACAGTGTTTCCACCTACACCTCCGTCTTGGCCAGAAGTGATAGGAATTGTTTTGAATCTATAGATTGCCTTGGTTTTAATGTTAATTATCCGTATCTGTGACTAGGGTATATGCTTCCACTTGTATCCTCTGCAGTTCCTTGTAATTTTCTGAGTACAGGTCTTTTACATCCTTGATTAAATTTATTCCTTATTCTTTTCAATTTAATAAAAGGTGGGAATAATGAAAAAACTGCCTTTGTCTTTTCTGGGGACTAGATATATATTATAATGCATTTATTAATTAAAAAGGAGAAAAGTGGTCGCTTGACATATAGAACAAAGCCCTGATTATGGCAATACATCTTCAAAACTTTAGGTTGCTCGAGGTCACGCTTCCAAAAATCTCACTTTTCCGTACTTGGACATTTGTCATATGTGTGATTATGAGGAAGTACTTCTTTGTGTCTTCAGGAAATAAAGACATTTTCAATGCCCTGGATTTGAAATGAAAAGTGACAACGCAAAAGCTTGCCAGAGAAGCTCTGTGCTTGGTTCCCCAGGGCTGCAGAAGTCTGTGGCTCTGAGGGCCCCAGCACATGTCCCTAGATGGCCTGTTAAACCGTTGCATGCAAGAATAGTCCTGGTTATGCAAATTTGGGACAGTGTTTCTCAAAGTGGGTACAGGAATGTGATCTTGAGGTTCTACCAATGTTTTTAGACTTTAGATTGTTTAATGATAATTTTTAATGCACATATTTTTGCTAGGCATGAAGATCAAACATTCCCCTTTCCATGACAACAAAAGACCTTTTTTAGAGAACAAGACTCTAGATTGTTAAGCTATTGTTTCTCAGACAGGAGTTATCAGATGCTTGAGGATTTTGTTCTTGTGGACACTTGAAAGTTTCTTCTTTTATTTGCAGTTGAGAAACATTGGTTTAAACTATACTGCATACGAGAGCCCACTATCCCATCATGCCTTTTGAGACTTCATATTTTTAAATCGGTTTTGTGCCAGTGATCTTTAAATTGGGTCAGCCAATGATTGGATGAAGACTATCACTGGATTGATTTATTTAGGGATTGACTTACTTTCTAGGTATATTGCTGGTGTTTTAGAAACATTTTTGATGCCCTTAATTTGTGGAATAGCTTCCTGTTTTGTGTATTCAAATAGAAAACCATTTAAGAGAGCCCTCTGAGCTGTGAGACCAGCGGTGAAGGGGGCAAATCTGCAAAGCTGGAACAAAGGAGGAAAATTTGTTTTTCTTCTTGTCTGACTCAGTTCTTGTCTGAGCTCCAGTAGACTTGGAGCTCAAGGTGTGGTGAACTGGGAACACGTCCTAGTCACAATCAACTGAGGGGGCTTTGATCTGAAAGAAACCCTCTAACTGGAAACAATGCAGAAACCTGAAGTGGAGAAAGGGGGGCAGAGGGAGGTCTGCACACTAAAACTGCCTATAATTACTGCCGTTATTTTATTAACTGATAAAACACTGTGTTGGCTCGGGATGAAGCCCTAGGAAGTAAAGTTGAGAAATAGCAGCGACAGCAGTAAAGGTAAGAGAACATGAATCTCAGCTGAGTGCTGCTTTGGGAAAGCACGTACAAATTATCTACTTTGTCAGTGAAGTTGTCCCCTGTTGGAGCCCATAGGGGTCGGAGATAGCGGGGCTGAGAGGCGCAGCAGCGGGGACCTCTGTGTCTCTAAAGGAGGGAGGATTTATGCAGCACCTGGAAACTTAAGGCAGCTCTTCAAGGCAGCTGTTCAAGGTAGAATCCATCACGGGGTAGAGATGTTTATTAGTTTCTAAGTGTTCTTTTCTGTTTTTTAGCAATATCTGTTTTCATATAGCTTGCAAGCAGGGCTTGACAAATAAGATGTCCTGCCCGCTGTGGGGTGTCATATGTTAGCAGCCTAGTATTAGGACCTTGGGACAGAGCCACGCAGGTTGGCAGGAACACATCCCACTTGATAATTCTGCCAGGGGAGGAGGACGAGAACACTGGCAGATTCCTCCTGGGAAGTGTATGAGGCATTAACTTGCAGGTCAGGTCTTCAGGCAAAGCAGCCCTGGTTCATGCTTGGATTTGAAGTTATGTGAAGAGCTGCACAGACTGATAGGAGGTGGGGGAATGAGCAAAGAGCCCATCTCTCAGCCTGAAGTAGGGGGCTTCCCCAGGTTGCCTGGTATATGCTGTGCCCTCTTGCTCACCTGCTGTGAGGCTGGGGGTGGTCAAACCCCTGAAGAAGGTGAATGGCTTGGATCCCTGACACTGCTTCCCTGGGAGCTCACCTCAGTACAACCTACCAGCACCCTCCCATCTTTCCCGTCTAGCTCTCACCCCTTGGAGGGTTTGGCCTGGGCTCCAGGATTGTGCCCCGTATCCCATGCTAGTGGATTTACTGATAAACCAGTTTCAAAGTGAAAGGTGGTACAGGTGAAGAGTGTGGAACTGATCAGCTGCCTGTCTGCCTGCCTAATGTGCTTCTCTGTCCCGAATCTTATTTACGGCATCGGCTTCCATTTATTGAGGACCAGGTGCTGGGACAACCTCTGTATGCATTGTCTCACATCATTCTTTTAATGATTCAAGTGGCCGATACAGTCGTCCCCCCTTCTCTGTGGGGGATATGTTTTAAGACCCCGTCCCCCAGTGGGTGCCTGAAACGGCAGCGAGCACTGAATCCCAATGAACTCTGTCTACCCTGCCAGAAACGTGGCAGCAGCTTCTTCATTGGAAGACACAGCTTCTCCGGTAATTTTTACATTTTTGAGTTCAAACCTATTCTGGAATCTGTGTAACTCTCCCTTACTGCCGTGAATAGCTCGATGTGGCTTGTTTCAAGGGAGCCCCTGCTGCTGTCTTCCTGTAGGCCCAGTCCTTTCTGCACACCACGTCCCTGTCCGCTGGAACACATACTCTGCTCATGTCTCCCACCCATAAATTGAATGTCTTTCCCTTCGTAACCAAGCACTCATCACCCTCGGTGACCATAACTTATGCTGTTTGAGATGCGACAGCAAAACTGGCATGAGCGTCTTCACGATTTCGTGGATAGATTTATTCTTATTGTACATTTTAGCAATCTCGGCATGCGATCTTTTCTCTTTCACCTCTTTACTTAAAGGAAGCCCTTTATGATTCCTCTTCAGCAGATCCGAATTGCGAGCATTGCTACTCTTGTGTGTTGGGGTCATTATTAAGTAAAATAACAGTTATCGAAAGTCAGACTGGTAACAGAGAGGGCTACCAAGTGACTGATGGGGAGGATGTGTATACGGCGTGGACACGCTGGACCAAGGGATGATTCACGTCTCAGGCAGGGTGGAGCCGGACAGCGTGAGATTTCATCGCGTTACTCAGAAAGGCATGCAATTGAAAACTCATGAATTGCTTATTTCTGGAATTGTCCGTTTAATATTTTTGCATCGCAGTTGATCAGGGGCAACTGAACCTGTGGAAAGGATTGGGGGAACCTATTATACTGTGATTTTGTACTTTTCCTTTAAGGAAATGGAGGTTCAGAGAAATTATATAAGTTGCCCAGCTGCAATACCTGGACCCTGTCATTTAGGAAATTCCCTGAATACCACCTTCCTTGGTCCTGTCACACTCTGCCCTTTCTTTGAGAAGAGACAGATGACCAGACAGTTGAGTTCAGTTATGTCCTCTTCAATTCAACAAGTATGTTCCCTTGGAAAGTGCCAGACACTGAGCCTGGGGCCCAAGAATACGAGGGTGAAGGGTGTTGTCTCCATGACTGCATGGGGGCTCCTGGAGGGCTGAGAGGAGTGTGTGTGGGATTGTGCAGCCCTGATGCCTAGAGGGCTGCCAGTGCTGTGTTTTGGTGGGACGTGGGGATCACAAGGCTGGATTCACAGAGCAGAAGTGAGTGGGCTCTGAAGTGTGAGGACACTTTTAGCAGTTGGATACGGGGAAAGAAGACTCCGGGCTGATGGCACAAAACCTCGGAGGTCAGGGTGCCTGGGAACGGTGCACAGCCTGGCTTTGCTGGAGCGCATCCATCGTGAGGGTCTGAGCCTAGAGGTGGGCCAGGCCCAAGAACCTGCTTGAGGTTCCTGGAGGTGGAAGGCAGGCAAACTGTCAACTCAAGAGGAAAGGGGGCACTGGGATGGGCTGGAGGGCTTTGTGCCCAGGTATTGGTCAGTTCTCCGAGTGCAGCAGGTGACTATTTGGCCAAGATCTTCATGCATCTTCCTGTGGATGCTCAAAATGAAAAGAGAGAACAACATGACCTTTGGTTGAAATGGGAAAGAATTCCAGATGGGATTTGATTAGGAAGCAAAAGGAAATACTGTGAAAAATGCTTCGAGCTTGCAAATCCAAGCACCCTCACCTCCCGGTCTCTGCAGCAGCTGTGTGGGGTGGGGCCAAGGAGGGAAGGAGATACCATTCTAATTAGTACATTGAAGGCAGAACTGTAGGTCTGCACTTTTGAAGTCTTTTTTTTTTTTTTAAATACCACTGAGACAGTGATAAAGAGTTGGGTGAAATTCAAGGGTTGTGGTTAGCAGACAACTTGGTGAATTGCTGACTTAAGCACTTGCTCTTCACCTTCCTTTTCTCCTTCTGTGCTCAACAGTACAAAGGGAAATATCCTGAGATGGAATACCAATGTTCTTGTTTTCATTTTCAGAGCTGATCTGAGTAAATCATGCAGGACGGGAAATAGTTGGGGAGGACTGAGGCCCACGTAATGTGTTGGCTGGACAGCCACTGGCGGGGTCCAGCATCACCTCTGTCCGCGGTGCATCCTGGAACCCCTGTAGGTGCGCACTCCACTGTAGATGTGCCTGGTCTGCTCAGACCCAGCTTTCGAGGCAGGTTAAATATGGCCTGGAAACCTCCGAGTTCCCTCGTCCCTGACAGCAAGCCAGAGAGGGAGAGAGTGAGGTTGTTCTGGTGCCGAGCGATCACAGCACAAACCTCTCCAGCTCCTCACACAGCGAGTTGCTCTTTAAGACGGAGTGGAAAGAAAAGGGAAAAAAACAAAGAATGAGAAAATGCAAAAAAAAAAAACAACAACCCTCAAAAGTTGCAGTTATATTTTTAAACATTCCTTTTGCTTTTCAGGTCCATTTTATAATAGGAAGGGACAGAATCCTGTGTAGGCAGTGTCTTGTATAAACCCTAAAATACTTGTGGTGATAGTGAGTGGAATATAAAACATTGCTTTGGATGCTCAAGAATGCCATCGGTTTGCAATTTGCAGAACAGATAATGTTTATTATAAAGTACGGGAAAATTTTTATATGCAACATTAATGCAATGGATTATATAAAATAAATCTGTGGAGAAAGTTTATACCCTGAGCCCCAGAGCCTCAGACTTTAAATCAATACTTGCCTCCACTGATGAGAACAGTTTCCCAATTGATGTATCAGTGCAGCCAGTCAGAGCAAAAAGGGACCTCCGGGGGAAGCAGGTGTGACACTAAATTTTCCCCTCAGCCCAGGGACAGCTGAGGCTCTGAATCGAATTTCTGTAACTGTAAATTCTCGAGTTAACTATGTTGGCTAGATAGGCACTAAAAAGCAGTCTTACGGTCTGGTGATCACAGCGTTTCATAAGGCACCTTGCACCTTTCACTTCTTGCCTCGGAATGTCTGATGGGACGGAGTCCATGGAGCCTCTGTCTTCGTGTCTTGAGGAGTCAGGTGCATAGGGCCTGTCTGCAGGAGGGCACTATGTAGGAATGTTCAAACCATTGGCCGTGACTGCTCTCAGGCTCTGCCCCTAGGTCAGATGGTATGATGGGATGCGTGGCTGTAAATAGGGGCCCAAGGTTAGGGCTTTCAAGGCCAAGTCCAGAGAAGATGTGTGACTGGACAAGGGTCTGGAAGGTGGTGATCAGTGTGACAGGACTCTAAAATAGGATTGCTGATGAGACCTTAATGAGCAGGTTAGGAGACAGAGGCCCAGAGAGGACTTCTCTAATGGCTTTGTTTTGTGTTTCTAAGATGAGACAGTATTTCTGCACCTGCTGTTCTTCCTCTTCTGAACCTCCAGGGCCTTTGCCTCTCTCCTCTGCTCTCTGGAGGATAAGGTTCCATTTGCCACCATCGCACAAAGCTCCTCTCCTACTCCCTCTGTAGTTTCTTGTGACTCATTAATATCCCTATTGTCACCTAATACCACAACACCTCTCTGATGACATCTGGACATCTGGTAGCTACCCAGCTGAGACACAGACCTGAGGAGGAGAGAACTGAGGCCATGGGGCAGGGACATACCTGGGGTGGAAACACCTGTGTCTTCATGAAAGGGACAGTTGGCAGGGTAAGGGGACAGTGTGTATCTGTTCCATGCCATCATGTGCCTTCCTGGTCCAAACAGCACACCCCAATGAAGGACCTGTTGCTTCTTCCTCAACTGTCTTTCTCCAGTCCCTTCGTTTGCTGACAACAAGGTAATGAAAAGCCCCAGTAAACTCCTCCAGAAGAAGCCTGATGATTGGTCCCCCCTGCAGATAGTCTTCGGGATCATTTAGCTGATACAATTCTTTGTGGAACGAAACATAATGAGCATGCATTTCCTTTCTAGGTGTCCCAGGTTGAGTTAACAGTCATAGTGGAGACTTGCAGTGCTCTGCAGTGTACAGAGGAAAAACATTTCTGAGGCACGTGTGAGTCAGGTCAGATCCCAAAGCTACTAAATGCCCACGGAGTTTCTTCAGCTCGGGTGCAGATGAGCTATTTCTCATCCATACTGCGGAGGGCATTTCCCTCCGCAGTGCACCGCAGCCTCCTGATAAAGCTGGCGAGCTTCATTCTCCCAGTAGTACGCTGTGCGATGCACCAACACGAATGGCTCAATGGATTTTATTTAGTGATATCTCTGTTTTTAGTTTAAAAAGTTTCCGTGAAAGGTAAAACATAAAAATGGCCTTTTGACCTCTCCCAAATCAGCCCACAGGTAACTAATTCCAAGAAAAACTTTGGTGAAAATGGACATTCTGCTTGACTGAATGAAAATACAGGAGAATGGGGAGAAATAAACATGTTTTGTTTTCCACGGATGGCGGCTTGCAGATGTCCTTGAGGAGTGTACAGAACCAGGGCAGAAAATACACAAATATGTGCCTCTACCAAGATAACAAAAGGAGGGGCAGGTCTGTCACACTTCTCCCAAAGAGGGTGGCGAGAGAAATCCAGACAGATTGTAATTATAGATGTCACATCCCAGGGGACCCCTCAACCTTGAGACACCCCAGGGCCAGAAAAATGACACAGATGAAAATAAGTGGTTTCAGTCCTTGTAAACCTGCAGGTTGGAAAACATCGGGGACACTGCTTGTCACAAACTATTCATTTTACTTGGAAATGTTCGCGAGCGTTGGACTTTCGGGCATGACTTGGAGAGAAGATTAGATGTCACCAGAGCTTTAGAAACGCCCCAGATGGAAAATTTGTAATGCTTGAAAGGAGGCAGCAAATTCACCAAAGGATTTCAAGGGTGTTGTTAAGTCACGCTGTGAGGAGAGAAAGGTCAGCCTTAGGCAGATTGGGAAGTAGATGGAGCGTGTCTTCCGGAGCTGTCCGTGCTCCTCGAGGGCCCTCGCGTTGGATGCCAGGAGCCTGCATCCCCCTCCAGATGCGCTCAGCCTCTTCTGTGCTTCCTCTCCCCTGGATCTCACCTGTCCTTTAGTCTTTCTACCTGCAGATGAAAGGCAAGGTGGCTTTTGTTTTCTTTGTGTGTGCGCTTTCAGTTTCATGGCCTTTATTCTTAGAACAGTTTGGGGGTACAAAAAATGGAGCAGGGAGTACGGCGAGTTCCCTTATACTCCCTCACCCCACAGCCTCTCCTATTGTTAATATTTTGCATGAATGTGATACATTTGTCGCAGTCAATGAACCTACACCGACACATCATTATCACCCAAAGTCTGCAGGTTGCCGAAGGGTTCACTCTTAGCGTTGTACATTCTATGGGTTTTCAAAAATGGATAATGACATGTATTCACTACTACAGTGCCTTACAGAATAGTTCCACTGCCCTAAACATCCCTGGTACTCTGCCTATTTATCCCCGTCACCCTAAGCCGCAGGCAGCCTCTGGTCTTTTAACCATCTTCATAGTTCTGCCTTTTCCAGAATGTCCTACAGTTGGAACCATATATTGTGTGGCCACTTCAGATGGCCTTCATTCACTTAGTAATATGCATTTAAAGTTTCCTCCATATCTTTTTGTGGCTTGATAATTCATTTATTTTTTTTCTCCAAATAATGTTGCGTTGTATGGATGTACCCAGCGTTTTATCCACTCACTTATTGAAGAATATCTTGGTTGCTAATGGCTAAGTTTTTAGTGCTTAGATTATATTAGAATTGCAAAAATTGTTGCAAGGAAGTGACTAATACAAGAAATACATAACAATTTACAGTCTGCTATTTTTAAAGACTTTTTTTTAAAAGAACAGTTTTGGGTTTAGAACAAAATTTAGAGGAAAGTGTAGTTTCCCTGCACACCCCCCACCCGCACGCACGCGTACCTGTTCCATTATCAACATCACTCACCAGAGTCATACTCCCCCGACATCTGTAGTTTACCTCAGGGTTCACTCCTGGTGGTGTACATCCTGAGGGTTTGCACAAATGCATGTGGGTGTGCATCCATTGCTATAAGCTCGTACAAAGCACTTCCGCCTCCCTACAGATCATCCGAACTCTGTTTCTTCGTCCCCTGCCCCACACCCTCCCACCCTGGAAACCACTGATTTTGTTTTATTGTCTTCGTCGTTTTGCTTTTCCAGTGTCACAGAGTTCGAATCGTGCAGTGTGCAGTCAGTCTCTTCACATGGACCCCTTCCACTCAGGGATGTGCGCCCGGGTTTCCTCTGCGCCTTTCCCCGGCTTGACAGCTCATTTCTCTTTAGCTCTGATGCTCTTCTGTTGTCTGATGTACCGGTTTATCTCTTCGCTTACCTACCGAAGGACACCTTGCTTGTTCCCAAGTTTTAACAGTTATGAATAAAATTGCTATAAATGTCCATGTGTAGATTTTTGTGTGGACATAAGTTTTCAATTTTTCAAAAATCAAGATATGTTTTTTTGAATATCAAAGCAATAAAATTGAACCATATTCAATTGCCGATATTTGATCATTTTTCACTTACAAAAGTGGCCATTTCACATGGTTCAACATAGTATTTAGCTCAAATACAAAAGTATAGAAAACTGAAAGTGAAATGGGGCTTTTATTATAGGTAAAATTATATAAAAATAATATAAAACCATATTATGCCTCAGAGCCCGTCCAGACTCGTTTCCCCCCCTATGCAGTCCCAGCTTGGATTTTCTCCGTAATCCCAGAAAAGGTGAGCTCACCGCGTATCTTTGCTGGGCAGCAACACTAGTGCATTTTGAAACAGCCCACTTGACCCAGAGACT
Organism: Carollia perspicillata; assembly: GCA_004027735.1. Classification (NCBI taxonomy): domain Eukaryota; kingdom Metazoa; phylum Chordata; class Mammalia; order Chiroptera; family Phyllostomidae; genus Carollia; species Carollia perspicillata. The sequence continues at coordinate 10,794 of PVKM010049797.1, forward strand.
CCACTCCCCTGCTGTGCAGTGACCCTCCAGGTAAGCCAGCTGACGCTCACAGTGACCTGATAGGTGGACCAGC
>PVKM010049798.1:0-10868 GCA_004027735.1 Carollia perspicillata
TGACACAGAGCGCAGATGGAAATGCTGCCCAGCATCTTAAACCAGCTTGGTGCAGACCGTCTGACCCATTGAAGGGGACTGGCTGAAGCTCTGCCCAAACTGTCTGTGGATGGAGAGGCACCACTTGCTACCAGAGAAGAGGATGATGATGAAGTTCTGGATCTGCTGGGCAATTTTAATGAGGTTTCCAAGAAAGAAGCAAACTGACTTGAGTCAGTTTCCTTTCTTAAAGGTTTTATTTATTTATTTATTTTTAAAGAGGGGAAGGGAGGGAGAGAAACATCAATGTGTGGTTGCCTGTTGCGCGCCCCCTACTGGGGACCTGGCCTGCAACCCAGGCATGTGCCCTGACTGGGAATCAAACCAATGACTCTTTGGTTTGCAGGCTGGTGCTCAATCCACTGAGTCATACGAGCCAGGACAAATATTGAGATTTTTTTTGTGTGTGTGATTATGTTTTGCAGTATATTTAGTGTGTGGCCCAAGACAACCCTTCTTCCAGGGTGGCCCAGAGATGCCAAAAGGTTGGACACCCCTGTTGGCTTTGTGAGCTCTGTGGACTCTGTCACAACTACTCAGTTCTCCTTTTGCAGTAGAAAAGCAGCCATTGTTAATACGTGAATGAATGGACATAGTTGTGCTCCAGTAAAACTGTATTTACATAAGCAGTTGGAAGGTTGGATTTGGCCTAAGAGTCATAGTTTGGTGACTTCCTGATCTATAAAAGTAGTTCTTTTGTGGGTATCAGAGTCACTTGGAAGGCTAATAAACAATGCAGACACCAAAGCTTGAGACAATATAGGATGGGGCTTTATGTTTTTACCGTGTTCCTAATCTCCAGGTTTTCCCCCATGTCTTTCTTTTTTTTCTTGTAATTTTTGAGTTAAAGAAAATAGCTCATTTGTGTTTTAAAGTTTACTATAGTTGGATCAAAAGCCTCACTCATTCTGTTTTTTTTTTATTTGTGTTTTGGGGGGTGTTTTTGTTTGTTTGTTTTTTGCTGTATAGAGTGGAGAAGGCAAGCATACTTAAGAGATGGTTTTGTGCTCTTCCAAAAGTAGATTCAGAATGTGTGACTGTCTTTTCTCCCCATCATTTTCAAGAGAAAGACTTAGATTCAATGAAAGGCAGAGTGGGCAGTCCCTTTATATTACCTAAAAACCTTCTCATTTTACAGACGAGGGAACATATATGAAGGGATGGAAAAAGAGGCCCATAGTCACACAACACATTAGTGATGGCACCAGTCTTGATGAATTTATTTAGTTTTTATTGTTTATTAAGGTATAATTGACAAATAAAAATTGTATATATATACAGTGTGAAAGAATCACCACAATAAAGCTAGGCGATATCTCTATCACCTCACATAGGTACTGCTTTCTTTCTTCCCCTAATTTTGTGAACACTTCACATCTACCCTCAGTAAATTCCAAGTACACAATACAGTATTGTTAACTGTACTCACGTCACTGTACATTAGATCTCCAGAATCCACTCAACTTACATAGCTGAAACCTTGTACTTCTTGACATCTCCGTATTTTTCCCTCCTCCTCAGCCCCTGGCAACCACCATTGTACCCTCTACTTCTGAGAGTTAGACTGTTTTAGATTCCACATGTTAGCGAAATCATGCAGTATTTGTCTCTCTGTGTCTTTCTTATTTCATTTAACATAATATCCTCCTGGGTCATCCACTTTGTTGCAAATGGCAGGGGTTTCTTCTATTTTAAGGCTGATTAATGTTTCACTGTGTTTGTACATATACCCATTATCTATCTGTAGATATTTAGCTTGTTTCTGTACTTTGGCTATTGGGAATAATGCTGCAATAAGCATAGGTGCACAGATATCTTTTCGAGATGCTGATTTCATTTGCTTTGAATATATGCCCATAAGTGGAATTGCTGGATCATAAGGTAGTGCTAGCTATAGGCATTATAATTTATGACCTCTGATCTAAACCATTTAATCAAAATTATTTTTTCCTAAACTGGGGGTTTTTGCAACCTCCACCTGATACCCATTCCTTTGTTTTAAATTTGTACATTTAAGAAATTAAATTCATCTTCTGTAGTTCATAGGGACACAAGAATTTAAGATTTCTTTGCTGCCAAATCATATTACAAGGTCCTCTCTAATTCACTATTCACAATTGCTTTATTTGGTTTCATTCATCTTATTAAACCACACTTTGGAGTGTTTTTTGGAGTGACTTAAGCCTCTTAGTAGTATTCAGAATGTTATCTGAATAGACACTTCTCCAGAGAGGACATATAGATGGGCAGTAGACATATGAAAAGATGATCAACATCACTCCTCATCAGAGAAGTGCAAATTAAAGCCACACTGAGATATCACTTCATACCTGTCAGAATGTCTACCATTAATGAGTCAACAAACAACAAGTGCTGGTGAGGATTTGGAGAAAAAGGAACCCTTTTGTACTGTTGGTGGGAATACAGATGGGTGTAACTAATACAGAAAACAATATGGACTTTACTCAGAAAAATTAGAAATGGAATTGCCTTATGACCCAGCAGTCCCACTCCTGGGAATAATCTGAAGAAACCCAAAACACTAATCCAAAAGAAATATGCACCTCTATGATTATTGCAGCATTATTTACAATAGCCAAGATTTGGAAGCAAACCAAGTGCTCATCAGTAGATGAATGCATAAAAAATCAGTGGTACATTTACACAATGGACTATTACTTAGCCAAGAATGAAATCTTACCATTTGTGACAGCATGGATAGATGTAGAGGGCACTATGCTCAGTGAAATAATTCAGTCAGAGGAAGACAAATACCACATTATTTCACTTATATGTGGAATCTAAAGAACAAAATAAACAAACAAAATAGCAACAGACTCACACATACAGAGGGAACTGGTGGTTGCCAGAGGGGAGGGGGTTGGGGCACTGGGTGAAAGAGATGAAGGAATTAAGAAGCACAAATTGGTAGTCACAAAAATTGTGACAGGGAAGTAAATAAAGCATAGGAAAGATAGTCTATAATATTGTAGTAACTATGTATGGTGCCAGGTGGAATATTGGAAATATCAAGGGGATCACTGTATAGAGTATATCAGGTCTGTCCAGAAGGTATCCAGTTAATGTACTGTGAAAAATGGAGACATTTGTTGAAGAATATGCAAGAAACATTGTATATAGGACAATGATGCCTCAGTCCCCTTCAGAGTAGGCACCTAGGGACCTCCATACAGTTCTCCCAATCGCCATCAGCTGCTCTGTCATATTTTCCTGAATCTCATCAATGGTCTGAAATCTTTTCCCTTTCAGAGGTGATTCTAGGTTTGGGAAAAGCCAGAAGTCACAGGGCACCAAATCTGGGCTGTAGGGGGGCTGAGTCACCTGGGTGATTGGATATTTCACAAAAACCTCTGCATAAGATGTGATGCATGAGTGGGCACATTGCCATGATGAAGCTGCCAATCACCAGTTGTCCATAGCTGCAGCCTTCTGAATCATCTGAATAGTTTCCATGGAGAAATGTTCAAGCTTAATGCAAAATTTGATGCAGAGTCGTTGCTCTACTCAGACAATTTAAATACAATGGCCACACAGTACATGTGCTCAGTCAATGGCGTTTACCGTCTCCCACTGACTAGTACAGTGAAGTTGTCATTGTTCACACATGTGCATTCCAGCCCAGTCTCCTTGGCTGCCAGGTTACATCTGTGTCACACAAACCATTTTCATTGTGTTAACAGTGGCTGGGCTTTTTCTGGACAGATGCTGCATAATTGTCTAACTACTAGGCTGTACACCCAAAACCAATACTTAATTTCAGAAAGAAAAATTAAGGTAAAAAAAGAATGAGTAATAAAAAGAAAGATATCAAATGCAAAGAAATCTCAAAGAATACGATACCTTCCAAATCTCATAAGAAGGGAAAAGTAACTGTCTTAAGATATATGCAAGGAGTCTCCCTCAGAGAAATAGAAGGTGAGTAGAATTTACAGGGGTCCCTATATGGGCTTCAGTTCCTTGAGAGGAACTAACTAGACAAGCAGGCACTGGGATGTGATGGAAGAATGTAAGACTTGGAGCTCCACAGATGTGGGTTTGTATCCCTGTGTTGCCATGTATTCATAAACCTTCTGACTTTGATGAAGTGCTTTATCCTCCACCATAGACATAGGCTTCCAAGATAAAATACTCCGTCACTTGCAGTCGTGAGAGTTCAATGAGCTCTGGCACATTCAGCTAAAGGCAGTTACTTTCAAAGCTCCCGAAAGGAGAAGAGCATTCACATCTGCTGGAGGCTGTTGCTAGTTTAGCCATTCTGGATCCCTTGGTGACAGCATGTAGTTCCTTTTAAAATGTGACATCTGAAACAGTTCTGTCAGTAAACAGCAAGGGTTAATTTCAGAAGTATTTAAATTTTTGAAAGGGACATATCAACAACTCAGCAATACCAAAGGCCACTGAATGGTTGCTCTTCATTATCATCTGAATAGTGCTCAGACTTGGACACGAGTTTAATGGGCTTCATTAGGATTTGTCTAAATATTCTGTCCCTGTCAATTACCCACTTAGTGACAAGAACCTGCTCATTAATTGGGTCAGTCCTGCAGGGACTCTGAAATGGGTGGGTTTCTAAAACAAATCTTATTTTTTCAATTACAGTTGACATTCAATGATATTTTGCATTAGTTTCAGATGTACACCATAGTGGTTAGACAGTCATATACTTTACAGACTGATCCCCGCAATATTTCCAGTACCCACGTGGCACCATACATAGTTGTTACTGTATTATTGACTACACTCCCTATACTGTTCTTTCCATCCCTGTGACTGTTGTGCAATTGCCAATCTCTAATTCTTAATCCCTTCACCTCTTTCACCCAGTCCCCTACCCCCAATCCCTCTGGCAACCATCGATTTGTTCTCTGCAATTATGAGTCTGTTTCAATTTGCTTGGTTCATTTATTTTGCTATTTAGATTTCACATATAAGTAAGACCATAGTATTTGTCTTTCTCTGACTATTTTACTTAGCCTATCACCCTTTGGCTCCAACCATGCTCTCACACAGTAAGATTTTATTCTTTCTTATGGTTGAGTAGTATTCCATTGTATATATGTACCACCATGTGTACTTAATCCACTCATCTATTGGTGGGTACTTGGGTTGCTTCCAAATCTTGGCTATTGTAAATAATGCTGCTATGAACATAGGGGTGCATATATGCTTTTGAATTAGTTTGATTTCTAGTTTCATACTCTTGTGGTCAGAGAAGGTAAGTGATGTGATTTTAGCCCTCTTAAATTTGTTGAGACTTGTTTTGCAGCTGAAGAATGGTCTACCCTGGAAAATGTTCACTGTGTATTGAAAACAATGTATATTCTGCTACTTTGTGGTGAAATGCTCTGAAAATAGCAATTAAATCTATCTGGTCTGAAGTGTCATTTAAACCTGCTGTTTTCTTGTTTATTTTCTATGTGGAAGATCTGTCTGTTGATGTCAATGGGGTGTCAGAATCTGTACTATGATTGTATTACTGTTGTTCTCTTCCTTTATGTCCATCAAGATTTGCTTTACATACTTAAATGCTCCTATGTTGCGTGGATAAATATTTACAACGGTTATATCCTGTTGTAGGATTGATCCCTTTATTATTATGTAATATCCTTCTCTGTCTCTTATCATAGCCTTTCTTTTAAAGTATTTTTTGTCTGATATATAACTATTGGTACCCCCATTCTTTTTGGTTTCCATTGCCATCTTATTCTTTATAACTATGTTCCTCTGTGTTTTTCTTTTTCTTCTTAAAGAAGGCCCTTTAACATTTGTTGTAATACTAGTTTGGTGGTCATGGACTCCTTTATACTTTTTCTTGTCTGGGAAGCTCTTTTATTTGCCTTCAATTTTAAATGATAGTCTTGCTTTTGGTAGACTAGTCTTGGTAGAGTAGTCCTTGCTTTTTCATCACTTTAAATATTTCATGTCAATCCCTTCTGGACTGAAATGTTTCTGTTGAGAAATCAGCTGAAAGTCTTGTGGGAGCTCCCTTGAAGGTAACTATCTTACTATTGCTGCTTTTGGGATTCTCTTTGTGTTTATTCTTTGCTGTTTGCATTATGATGTGTCTTGTTGCCAGCCTCCTTGGGTTCACTTTGGGAATGTCTGTGCTTCCTGGATTTGTGAGCCTTTTTTTTTTTTTTCACCAGGTTGGGGCAGTATTCAGTCATTCTTTCTTCAAATAGCTTCTCAATACCTTTCCCTCTCTTTTCTTCTTCTAACACCCCTATCATGTGGATGTTTTTGTGCTTGATATTGTGCCAGGGGTTCTTTAAACTGTCCTCAGTTTTTCAGATTCGTTTTTCTTTTGATGTCCTCTTTCATGCTGTTGAGCATCCTTATAACCATTGTTTGCAACTCGGTGTCTGGTAGTTTTCTTGCCTCCATTTCATTCAATTCTTTCTCTGGAGATTTCTCCTATTCTTTTGATTGTGGCATGTTTCTTTGATTCCCCATTTTGGCTGCCTCTCTGTATTCAGTAGATCTGCTGTGTCTTCCAGGATTGTTATCGTGGCCTCACTTAGTAGGTGTCCTGTGGGCCCAGTTGCTCAATCTACCTATTCACTTGAGCTGGTTTCTTGCGTGGGTTATATGAGCTCTCCTGTTGTAGTTGAGTCTTGATTGCCCTTTGCCTGTCTTGAGGTTGACCCTCAGTCTGGCTGACTGTGAGGATTGACTATTGAGCCCAATGTGCCAGTTGCTAGGCAGACCCTGACTCCAGAAAGCGGATTTTGTTTCAGCATGGTCTAGGGCAACCATTCCCAACCTATTTTGCACCAGGGACAGGTTTTGTGTAACACAGTTTTTCCATGGATGGTGGTGGGGTGGGGTGGGAGTGGGAAGGAGGCAGAAGGCAGAGCTCAGGTGGTAATGCAAGCAAAGATCTGCTCACTCGCCCACTGCTCACCTCCTGCTGAATGGCCTGGTGCCAACAGGACATAGTACCGGTCTGTAGTCCAGGGGTTGGGGAACCCAGGTCTAGTGACTGGTTAGTCCTCCCTTTGGATGTACTGCTTGTACAGTTTATCAGGTCATGCTGTATTGTGGTCTGAAACCAGTCATTGGGTATGTTGATTCTGGAGACTCTTGAGGGGGAATCTGGTGCAGGTTAATGTCAGATCCTTCTTGTTAGGAGCCACTCTTACTAGCTGCCTGTGAAGGTCCTGGGTGTATGTGTGAAGGCCCAGTTGTGTATTGAGGGCCATCTGCCAGCAGTACCAGGCCTGGAGCATGTCAGCAAAAGTCCCACAGCACCCCAAGTCCTTCATCCATCTGCCATCTGTCCTCAGCCTTGAAGTAGCCTCATGCGGTAGACAGTTTGTATGAGGTAGGTTATCAGTGAGTCACCACATAGGAGCAAGTGGTGTTCATCAGTTTAGTACAGATTCAGAATGCATCAGTGCTGGGTCCGAGGCCACTCACAAATTCTCATAGTATACCGAGGTCAGCCACCACCTACTTGGGTCCTGTCAACCTCAGTGGTAGAATGTGGTCTAAGGGACTCATTAGGGTCGAGCCAGTAGAGTTCAGAGTAGGCAACAGCAGATTAAGATTTGGCCCATGGAGGGAGGGCTCTGCACAGGAAGATGGCCCTTGCCCTAAAGCCACACAACTCAGCCTCTCCCTTTGTACCTCTGGCACAGCCCCCGCTCCCTGAGCTCACCTGTAATTCCTCAAGATTTTTAAAGGACTGCATCACAGGCTGAGGCAGGCTGTCACTAGCAGAGCCCACAGCTGGGCATAGGGCAGGGCCTCTGGGAGTCATCAGGATGGGGCTAGAGTAGCTCCTCAGACTAATGCCCCATGGGTCAGTGGTCAACTGAGAAATGATGGCATCCATGGGTGGTGTGGGAAAGGGACTCAACACATGGACTTTGGTGGCTATCCCTCCAGCCCTCTCCTTGAAGCCACACAACTCAGTCTCACCCGGTATATGATGTTGGCAACTTCACCAGAGTGTATGGTGAGTGCCAGTTAGTGAAATTTTCTGTGTTGTCCCTTTTAGTGGATGCCTGGGTTTCCAGCATCCTTCTGTGTCACCCAAGCAGATTTAGTCCCTGCTGATTTTCACAGGCAGATGTCATCTGGGCCCCTCTTTTCTTCGCTCATGCTCTAGACTGGAGAGCCTGGAGTAGGGATGGGACCCTTCACTTCTCAGAGGGGACTTCTGCAGCTGAGGTATCCCTTTGGGTTCTCAACCACCACGCATGGATGAAGGGCCAGTCCATTTTGCATTTCCACCCCTCCTACTGGTTTCTTTCTGGTCTTCTGTACATCCTTAATCTTACAACTTCTGTTCATCTAGTCTTCAGAGGGTTGTACAGGTTGTTTGTTCTGTAATTTAGTTGTAATTTGGATGTGAGCATGGGAGGTTAGTGCAACTTCTACTTACTCTGCCATCTTGGATCTCTTTTGATCTGGATGGGTTTTTCAAAATTACTGTTTGTCATGGATTCTCTTATCTCCTCACCTCTCTTCCCTCATAGTTATTTTGACCAAAGGACAGCACATCCTTTACTTTGATGCCTCCAGTACTATTTGAAAGAGCAGTAGAGACATTCAGGTCCATTATAAATAATTAATTGACCCTGCCCTGTGTGGCTCAGTGGATTGAGCACCGGCCTGTGAACCAAAAGGTTGCCAGTTTGATTCCCAATTAGGGCACATGCCTGGGTTGTGGGCCAGGTCCCCAGTTGGAAGGCATGCGAGAGGCAACCACATATTGATGTTTCTCTCCCTCTCTCTCTTCCTTCCCTTCTCTTTAAAGATAAATAACTAAAATCTTTTTAAAAATAATAATAATTAATTGGTACCTTCTGTGTGCAAGGCACGCACACTTGGACGTTGTTTACCACCTAGTGGGAGAGGCAGGTAATAAACAAAAAATTGCAATATACTCTGCTTTCCAATGGTGTCCTTCAGTCAAGATGAGGACAGTGGGCTGGGATGGCTCTGAAGGAGATACCAGGTAAGGTGAATATCAGTGGACACAGACACATTCTTTAGGTCTAGGAGGAGGGGGACATTTTAAGCACAAGGAATGCAAAGACATAGAGCTTGAAACAACATGGTTTAGCCAGAAAATCTGACATAAGCAGTATAGTATATGAAATGTCCAAGGTCAGCAGTGCCTAGCTGGAGACTCCTGGAGAGGTAGTAGTAGAGCAGATACTTCTAATGGGTTATTTCCAGGATACCATGTTAAAGCCACTTAGGTCTATTCAACAGCCCTCTGAGGTAGATACTATTTTTGCAAATAGAAAAACTGAAGTCCAGAGAGTTTAGGTCACTAATAGTCACTGTTGCACAGCTAATGAGTCATCCACATCAGTTTCAGAGCCCAAGTCATAGAAGGCCTTAATTGCTACTTTCATAAGAGTTTGTCCTGTCCTATAAAAAAAAAAAAAACAGGACACCAGTAAAGGAAAATTAACCAAGGAGGTAACCAGGGATCAGAAAATTTGGGGTTAAAGGCCCTATTGGAGTTTGGCTGTTTGTAACTTCAGGCAAATATTTTTTCCTTCTTTGGACTTCTGTTTTTTCATCTCTAAAATGAGGGCAATGATAAAGGGCTAAGCTTAAGAATCCCTGTCAGCTATTTGAGTTTTTTGCTTCTGTAACTCAGGGTAGGAAAGGACATGGATTCCTAACTGATGAGACTGGTATACACTTTCTCTATGTGCTTTTTTCTTCTTTATATACACACTATACCTCTTGCCTGGAATGCCATATTGCTTCCTTCCTTCCTTCCTTTCTTTCTTTCTTTCCAAGTATTCTCTAACTATAGCCCTACAACCTGCCTCTATTCTACAGTGCTACTAAGTTAACTATGTCTCACTTTGGCCCCTAGCTATATAGTGTCTTGTATTCTTTGCTAATTGTTTGTATTTTAATGTTTTCTTCCCATCTTGGGCCTCTTCTTCTACATTTTAATTTCACTTACCCCATATGTCAACTAACAGCCTCGGTTATGTGTGAGTCCTGGAGAAAATCTTGTTAATCATTTTCTTTCTCTTTTGGCAGTGTATGTGAGCACAGCAAAGAGAATCTTATGACCCCCTCCAACATGGGGGTGATCTTTGGTCCCACGCTGATGAGAGCTCAGGAGGACACTGTGGCTGCCATGATGAACATCAAATTCCAGAACATTGTGGTAGAAATCCTAATCGAGCACTTTGTCAAGGTATGTATTTCCTGTCCTCGCCATCACTTCTCCAGATATGCAATACTTTTCCTTAGCTACCTTTTAGAGTTGTGTCTCCCCTCCTGGCTCAAGCCGATAGTGGGATGACATTCCATTATGGCACAATGACATGTAATAGCTTTTCTGCCCCTGTGAAATTCATTTATACAGCAAGTAGAGCTTGATTATGTAACTATTTCATTACCAGACACCATGCTAGATAGTATAGAGAAGAAAAATATCACTATCTACATTTATGTTTAAAGTAATTATTGATAGGTATGTGGTTATTACCATTATGGTATTTGTATTTTTATTTTTTTAAAGATTTTGTTTATTTTTTAGAGAGGGGGAAGGGAGTAAGAAAGAGAGGGAGAGAAACATCAATGTGGGAGAGATACATTGATTGGTTGCCTCTTACATCCTCTCACATGTCCCCAACTGGGGACCTGGCCTGCAACCCAGGGAATCAAACCTGTGACCTTTTGATTTGCAGGTCGGCATTCAATTCACTGAGCCACACCAGCCACGGCTATTCATATTTTTAAATCTTTCTTCTTCCCCTCCTTCTCCTCCCCCTCCCCTGTCCCCTGCCCTTTCTCCCTCCTTCTCCTCCTCCCTCCCCTCC
>PVKM010049799.1:0-10863 GCA_004027735.1 Carollia perspicillata
GGACCACGTGTGAGTCGCTAGTGCAGGTAGTTGGGAGTGAGTGCCCTCTGCCCTGACACAGGGAGAAGACACTGTGTCAGCTTCACACAATGATAACGCAGTCACATTTGTAATTTCTAGAATAACTACTCAGGAACAGGCAAAGGGTATAACCTAAAAATGAGTGGAAAAATAATGACATGATTTTTAATTCTAATGAGAAAAAGGGACAATAGAGCAGGTCAAACTGAAAGTACTTGAGAAGGTGGTCTTTTAACAAGACATTTAGACATAAAAAGAATACAGGAAACTTGATAGTTAAAGAAATGAAAAAAAATAATTCAACAGGAATCATGAGAAGGCTAGTACAGGTATGGTAAGATCAGACAAAAGGTATGCAGAAGCTAGAAGGCATGTTTACTGAAAGGAAAGATAAAAAACAGAATGAAGGAGACTTACTGCACCGGAGTGATGTAACATTTACAGGCGTATAAGGAGAGTAGGCACAGGGAGAGTCGTGGTTGAAGATTTAGCGCCCGACAGAGCCGGCAGAAGGAACCATCGGTAGGGATGCTGAAGCTAGAACTAGGCGATCGGCACACACACACACACCTCCCTCCCAGGGCAGAGCACACGGTTTCCGGGCGTGCTCTCATCTCAGCGTTTCTCAGTGACTGCTGGGCCATGAAGCTGTGCCAGCGAAATTCAAAAGAAATCACCGAGTAGGTTCTTCAGTGACAATATAATTAAACCAGAAATAGGTAACACAAAAACATCTGCATGTATTTCAAAAGTAATGAAGAAATTTCCACATAAAACTGATTAATCACAATGGAAAATACAAAATATTTTGAGCTCTCTAATGAAATTCACATCAAATTTGAGAAGTATGGTTGAAACTACACTAAGGGGGAATTTATGTAACCTTAAACCCTTATATTATGAGGTAAGGAAGTCTAAAAAATACGAAGTAAATAAGCATTTGCTTATGGAAGAAAAGGAAGAGCACATTAAACCCCCGTGTTAAATAGAAGAATTTAATAATCAAAGCAGAAATTAATAAAATAGGAAGCGTGTAAAAGAGGTCGACTAATCATTTGCTAAACTAATACAATTGGTAACTGCTTGGCTTGATCAATGAAGATGACGGAGGAAAAAGGCACAGATAGCCACGTCGGAAATGGAAGAGGGGAGACCGCTACAAATGCTACTGACCTTCAAAAGATAAGGTGTTAGGAATGACTTTATGCCCAAAGTTTTTTTTAAAATGGGCAAATTAATAGAAAATCATAGCTTATTAAAACAATCACAAAAAGACATTTTAGCCCTGGCTTGTGTGGCTTGAGTGCCACAGTGGATTGAGCACCAGCCTGTGAACCAAAGGGTCGCCAGTTCGATTCCCAGTCAGGACACATGCCTGGGTTGTGGGCTGGGTTCCTAGTAGGGGGTGTGTGAGAAGCAACCACACATGGATGCTTCTCTCCTTCTCCCTCCCTTCCCCTCTCTACAAATAAATAAAAATCTTTTTCTTTTTAAGTAAAAAGACATTTTAAAAGCCTCAATAGTCTATAACTTTTTTTTTTAATTGGATGAGGAGTTTAAGACCTAAGAAAATTCCAGGCTGTGATGGCTCCTCCAACAAGTTCTATCAAACATTGAAGGAAAATTGGTATTATTTTTACATGAACTCTTTCAGAGAAGAGAAAGGGGAATCAGATTCCAGTTTATTTTATTAGGTTACCATGCGAAAATTGGATGGTCGGATGCCAAAATTGGACGGAGACCTTATGAGAAGGGAAATTACAGGCCATTCCTACTGATGAACTCATGTGCAAAAATACCAATGAACAGCCCTGGCTGGTGTGGCTCAGTGGATTGAGCGCCGGCCTTCGAATCAAAGGGTCTCTGGTTCCATTCCCAATCAGGGCACGTGCCTGGGTTGCGGGCCAGGTCCCCAGTAGGGGGCGCAGGAGAGGCGACCATACATTGATGTTTCTCCTCTTTCTGCCTTCCTTCCCTTGCTCTAAAAATAAACAAATAAAATCTTTAAAAAAGATGAACAATCCACAAAATATGACTAAGGATACCACATCACGGCTTATCCCACGAACGCGAGATTGGTGTACATTAGAGAATCAGTCAGTGTCATTTGCCACGTAAACCAGATGAAAGGAGGAAAAGTCAAGATCGCATCAATAAAGAAAAAGTTAAAAATAAAGAAAAAGTTAAAAATCCCCCCCGGAAGTGTTTTTTGTTTCCCATTGCTTTGGGACCTTTCACTCTGATGTGTCAGTTTAGTGGAGGGAGGAGCGGGACTCTCCGAGCCCTTTGTCTCCGTCCAGGTCTTCCAGGAAGCAGCTGTGGACACGCGGGCAGACGTGTGAGATGTGAGAGAGGAGGAGGGGGCGGGGTCAGCAGGGAGAGCCTCCTCCTGACGCAGGTCTGCCTGACACCTGCGTGCTGTTCAGGAGGTAGGATCCGCTCGCAGACCTTGAGACTGGCGGCGCAGCCACAAGAAAACCTTGGCCCGATCAAAGGCGAGCCCCAGGGCAAAGACTGGGTGGAGGTTCCCAGCCTGGGCCGAAGGGGCCAGGCCTAGCGTCCCTGCCCGGCGCCCGCGCTCCTCACCTCTGCTCAAATGCTGCAGCGGATGCAGAAGGTGAAATGAAAGGGGGCTGCCAGCTGCCTGCACCGTGGCAGGCTGGCTGGCAAAGGGCTGTCGGCGCAGGGCACCTTCGGCTGCTCTGTGCTCTCAAAGACCAAGGCAGGAGACCTACCTGTTGTACCCGAAGGTGCGCAGCGACAGTGATTACTGTCATGTGTCAGTACAGGGGTAAACGGAGCCGAATGTCGAGCGCCAGAACAAACCGCACCTGCATGCAACTTAACACCTGTCAGAAGTGGCAGGTCCCTGTGAAAAGGATGGGCTACTGAAGTCACTGCAACAGGGATGGAGGACGACACATGGGAAAAAGTGAGACTGGGCCTTTCTCAATATATATTTTAAAAACCCAATCCATGCAAAACACTGAAGACTGCACAAGACTGTATGTGAGAATATAATTTTGGTTTTGCGGGTAGGGAAATACTTCAAATACACACAAATAATCATAATGGGAAAAACAATCAGAATGGAAAAATCAAATGGAGTTTGACTCCATTAAAACTTTGAAGTTTTATTCGCCAAAAGATAATGTAAACAAAGTGAAAAGATAAGTTAGAAAGTGGAAGCATATGGGCAGTTCATGTGAACAAGTATTTATTATCCAAAACAAACTATACAATTACATATGATGTGTATATTTGCATGTGTGTATATACACACATTGCACACGCAAACCAATAGGAGGAATGAATGCACAGAAAAGAGGGCAGAGTATTTGCAGACCTTTGACAGAAGCCATGGGCATGGTCAAAAACATGTGTGGGATGCCCGTCCCACGGGGCTCTCCCAGCCGCCTCGGGTGAGAAGTCGTCCCGGACACTACCTGTTCCGGCGGGAAAGGGGCTGGTGATTTTCTTTGGTAGAGAATGCCCCGGGCTTTCATTGGGGTCAGTATTCGCAGGACTACACAATGTGCATGCAAAGGTCATCAATCAATGTCTAAAGGCCATAGTTACAGAAAACAGACACTGTCTGTAGATAACAACCGAGGAATCAGAGATCTGCCTCAGGTCAGGGTCTGTCAGACATGCTGGCACCAGAGGGTCATTAAGGCCTGGTTCATGAGGTTAGGAGTTCACTCCCTTACGCTTTGAACCGTAACATCTGGTTTATGTCAACAGGGCCACACAAAGCAAAGCAAGCCTCAAGGGCTACAATGCATTCTTCGGGCCTGATTTCCCACAGGAACCCTCGGTGCTAGTGTCAGGTGGTGCCTGCCTCATGCATTCCCGGCGTTCCAGTCCAGACTTGAGGCCTCTTTCAAGGCCTCGCTCGCTCGGGGCTACTGTCTCCTACACCACACAAAGTGGTCCCCAGCAAGCATGGAGGGAGGTCCCATCCCACTGTAAGTGGACATACAAATTAGGACCTCAGAGAGATGTCGTCCTGTCTTGGATGACAGAACCTGAAAGGAGCACGGTACCAGGTGCTGAGGGATGTCCGCAGCCCAGGGGGTGTTACCTGGGAAGCTAACTTGGCGTGATCTTCAGAAGTGAAACGTAGGCTCACCCTTTCATCTGGTATACATCCTTGAGAAATGCTTGTTTGGACGCAGCAGGGGAGATGTGCAAATACGTTTATCTTAGTTGTTCGTCCCAGCAATTCCAGTGTCGGCCAGAACACCCATGCACCGTAGAGTGGATGAGTGGACAAACGGTGGTGGCCTGTCACACAGGGAAGCACCCGACAGTGTGAAGTGAATGTGCCCCCGCAGGAAGCGGGAACATTGGGTAAACCTTGGGAACACTGTCATATTTTCTTAAAAGATACTCTCAGAGAATATGTTCAACATAATACCTTTTTTGATAGCTTTGAGATATAATTCACATGGTGTAAAATGCACCCACTGAAAATATACTCTTTGGTTTTAGCATATTCATAATCATGCAACTATTTTTTAAAAGATTGTATTTATTTAATTTTAGAGGAAGAGAGACAGAAAGAAAGGGAAACCATGAGAGGAACATCATTTGGTTGCCTCTTGTGCACCCCCAACCAGGGACCTGGCCTGCAACCCAGGCATGTGCCCTGACTTCGAATCGAACCAGCAACTCTTTAGTTCACAGGCCGGCGCTCAGTCCGCTGAGTAACACCAGCCAGGGTGTTTCCACAATTATTTTTTTAAAAGATTTTATTTATCTGTTTTTAGAGAGAAAGGAACAGACAGAGAAAGAGAGGGAAAGGAACAGCAATATGTAGTCGCTCTCATGCGCCCCCTACTGGGGACCTGGCCTGCAACCCAGGCACGTGCCCTGACTGGGAATCAAACTGATGACCCTTCAGTTCACAGGCCTGCACTCAATCTACTGAACCACACCAGCCAGGGCTCCACAATAATTTTTCTAAAATAGGTTTTTAGAAGTAGATTTGCTGCAACTTTTTCATATTATCAAGTGTTATCAGAAGTAGGTTTAGCTGTGGCCAGGTGGCTCAGTTGGTTGGAGCATCACCCTGTACATCAAAAGGTTGCGGGTCAGAACCGCGGTCAGGGCACAGGCCTAGGCTGGGAGTTTGGTCCCCGGTCAGGGCATGTACAGGAGGCAACTGAGATCTGCATTTCTCTCTCACGTGGATATTTCTCTCTCTCCTTTTCTCCAAAATCAATAAACATATCCTCAGGTGAGGATTAAAAATAAGCAAAAAAGGTTTATACCAACTTACAGTCCTGCCTTCAGTGGAAGAGAGGATAAATATTTTCACACCTATAATAGCAGGTGATACTTTATTTACATCTTACACTTGATTTTTCTAATCATGTTCACATGTTCAGAAAGATAAGCTAAAGGAGTAAGTCGGGCATCATCCCACCACCCAGAGGTCTCTGCCATGGCCATCTGGAATGTATCATCCTAGACCATTCTCTCTACATCTGTCCACATTGTGTTTGGGGCAGTGTTCGGCCTTTTTCTGTATCTTCTTCTCTTACTGTACACACTGTCTTCTACTTGCTTTGTTTCCTCGACAATGTGCTGTGGCCACCTTTCCACACCAGTACACCGTGTTGTTCGCAGTACGTTCGTTCGCAAAGCTCTGTACACCGTCATTGGCTTAAACCACCCTTACCGGACACTTGGGTAATATTTTTTTTCCCGACTTCTCATACAGATAGCTTCATAGCAGTCCCACGCGTTCCTTTAGGTGGATGGGAAGATACTGCTTTGTTGAAGGGCGGTCACCGTCCTGGGCTTCGGCCCTGACTCTGGTGCCAGGAAGCAGCAGAGACCCAGGTACCAGTAGGGCTTGGGCAGCGGAGCGCCCCCTAGCGCCCTGCACACCTCTCTGCCCCCGAACCGTTAACTTGTGTGAAGAACGAAGGTACACCCGGCAAAATGTGTAATCAGCCCTTCAGACTCGTGCTCAACCAGAGGCACGTGACCGTACCTGCATTTGTTTGTCAGTAAGGGGAGGTTCAGGTTTCGCCCGGGTTGGGAACTGCATGATGGCGTGTGACTCAGGGGAATGCTAACAAATCATTCAAAATGCAGGGAGTTTGCGTGCGTTTCATGTAGGGATGTCTAAATTAAGAATATGGGTTAATATTAGAGTATTCTCCGTCTGATGTATTATGTTCTGTTGCGGCTGAACTCTCGAAGTGACATGAATTAACCTATACATCTTTAAAAATATGCAAAATTACATTTTGTAGGAGCCGGTAATAAATGACCATATTACAATTCAGAAGCTGAGAAGAGTAGTGAGGGTTACCATGGGAACCTTAATGTGATATTCCCTTGCTTTCATTTAAATTTCATTTTTAATATTACATTAACATTTTTGCATTTAATGGATAGATATTTGAATTAAAATTGAAGTGCTCTCTCTAACATAAATAAAATATAAGAAATGAAAATGTGATTTTTCTTCCAATGAACAAATGAACATATAATCCAAGATCTTGCAGAAATAACAGCACTTGAGATTTAAATTATTAGATCCCATTAATTTATTTTGAAGTTTCTTAGAGGATCTCTTCCAAAAGATTAGGAGATATTTATTGGTAGTCACATAATTCATGTCCTTACATTTCAAATGCGGTTTCCTGACGGCTGTTGGGGAGCAACCTCCTTCTTTGTGCCTTAGTTCATTCTTCCGTGTTTCTCCGTCCACATGACCTCTGGGTCCCACCTGCGTACGTTTATGGCAGCGTACCAGTCACTGCTAGGGTGATGCCCGACGTCCTACTTAAAATGAAATGTGCTAACTGTGAGACCAAGTAGAGCTCATCTATTTACGCTCATTGCAGAAGAATCTAACTTGTGCCAGAGACAGAGGGTATTTTTATTATCAAAGATTCTGGACTACATAGTAACATTTACACAGAAGGTTATATGTGAGTAGCGTGTTTAAAGTTGGAAAGTATAAAATTTACGGACAACAGAATCTAGTTGGAAGGAGCTCTCAGGGGTCAAGTCATAGATTATTTCTGAGGCAGGTGGCCGCATCTAGTTAGGTCTGTGACTATGCAAATCATTTACTTGCTAGTGTGTAAATAAAAAAGGCTCAATTAGGGTCACTGGACTTCTTTTCTACTTATATCCCCCCAAAACGAAATTTGGGGAATTATGTATCACCTTCCATCTTCTTGAATTAACATTCACAACTTTAATTCAAATGCTTAGATGTTGGTAAAAGGTTTGATTTCTGACATTAATGTTTTTAAAAGAACATTTACTAAATGTATCCTACGAAATCTATATATTATAGCAATTTGATACCTACCACCCATTTTGTGAAAAGGAAAAGCAAAGATTGTATTCATTCTCCGTGGCTCCCTTTTTGGGGAAAGGAGACAGCCAGTAGGAGGCTGGTGCCTGGAGGTGGAGTGAGGGGGGGTGGGCAGCCGTGGGGGGTGTTGGTGAATGGGGTCTAGTCTCAGTTTTGCAGGAGGAAGTCCGTATTTTGGTTGCACAACAGTGTGAGTGTGTCGGACACTCCTGAGTGCTCACTTAAAAATGGTGAAGGTGGTAAATTTCATGTTGTGTATATTTATCACCATTTTAAAAGTAAAACTAGATTTTTAAAGTAAAGCTTGTATTTAATAGTCAGAACTTTTACATTATTACTAGTTGTGTGAATCTGTATTTCCATTCCCTTCCACTACAGAACTTCAACCTAATATACTTTTTTCTTCTTCTTTGGTGTTTCCACCCAGTTAACTCTAATATACTTTTTATATTTGAAAGTTCTTTACTGACTTGGTGGCTGATCACATGTGTCTGCAACAAAAATCTGTATGACAAATTTAAATTCGCAACTGTTTTCTCCTGTGACCTAAGGCTCTAAGTATTAAGAAATTGCACCCCGGCTGGTGTGGCTCAGTGGATTGAGCAGGGGCCTGCAAACCAAAGGGTCACTGGTTTGATTCCCAGTTGGGGCACATGCCTGGGTTTTGGGCCAGGTCACCAGTTGGTGGCACTTGAGAGGCAACCACACACTGATGTTTCTCTCCCTCTCTCTCTCCCACCCTTTCTCTAAAAATAAATAAGTTAAATCTTTAAAAACAAGAAAGAAAGAAATTGCATCGTTATTATAGTTTGTAGTAGAACTACACAATTGGCCAGAACCTAAATATTTCAACTGCTGGTAAGTAATGGGGACCACAAAGTAAGGTCTGTGGGACATGCATTCCTTAACCAGGTCTGGAAGTCACGTATGAATAGAATGAGTGCCCAGAAGGAGCGAGCAAATGTACGAATTAGTCGCTTGGCAGCATCCGGGAGGTGACCTGCCCCGGTTCACGTGTAGGTGTGGGCTGTAAAGTCCAGCAATCTAAAAGTTAGCAAAACTGTAACCCTCACATAAAGCGTGAACTTAGCTCGAGTGTGTCTTTCTTTCCTTTGAGGCGGGAGAGTTCGCCTGTCAGAAGTAAACGTGGGAGCTTCACGCCTTATCCGCGGAGCGGGACAAATTACGCAGCTGAGACTGGCAACATGGTGGTACTAGGTGAGTGTCTTCTCGTCACCATTTACATATTTAGAGAGAAAATACGTATCGGAAAATGCAGAAAAGATGTGCTTTTTAACAGAGCGTCATTTCCCAAAATGACACTTACAAATCTTGAATATTTTCATTAGCGGGTGGGTGGGTGGATGGAGAGGGACGTGGATGAGGTCGCTTCTCCTTGCCACCGGGTGGCCCGGGCGGGGTGAGCCTACGCTGCCTCCGTGTTGTGAACCGATGCCTCTCCCCACGTGGCGTGTTCTTCAGACGTCATGCATCTCCCTAAGTCGTCAGCGGTGTCTGAGTGTTTAAAGTGTGTTCTCTCCAGGGACCGAGTCTGTGAGATGCCTCACCCTCGTGGACTGAGGGGGGAACGCAACAGCTGCCCTGGGTTTATGTTCCCCGATTAGAGGAGTCTTCACAGACACCAGTCTTTGAAATCAATCCCCACCCCTGCCCCCACCTCGTTTGGTGTGTTTGTGGGGAGGGGGCGGTCCCCAAAGACTCTGGGAGCGTGCATACCGAGGTGGGTGTGGCTGAGAGGTAGGGTAGGTTTGTGTAAGAGGACGGGTTGTGCACTGTTTTGTGAACCGTCTGCGACAGGGAGCTGCTTTTCTTGTTTTCATCTCAACTGTCACTTGTCTTTGTTTGCACAATAGTATAACATGTATTGTTACACATATGGAGTCCTGAGACACAGATTTTATGGCATCCCCTTCATTTATTCAGTCAGTCCTTGAGAGAACTTGCCGGTCGAGTGAAGTTTGAGCCCTTCCAGGCCCAGCTCGGACGGCCCGCCTCCAGGACGTGCCCCCCGACCTGCCCTGACTCACCTCGGCTCACTAGTCCCTACAGTGTGTTCCCACGTGTGCACACTGCTGCTCTCGGCCCTCTTGTTCTGACTGTGTTCGCACAGGTGTCTTCCCTGGTGTTCGGAAAGCCGGGAGAAGGCCTGTCTCCCGCCGGTGCAGCTCAGGCCGAACGAGGTTACCCCGCCCCGAGTGTCTGTCCACTGCAAGGGGTTGATGGGCTCGTTACCGCTTCCTGTAACAATGCTTTCAGGTTCAAAAACACTGTTGTAGACATGTTTTCGAGTTATATATTTGGCTATTGAGCAGAGTCTATCGAAAACAGTTTCGGATTTGTTATGTAACCGTAGTGACAGGACTTGGCTCAAGGCACGGGGGCCTCCCGGGGTTCACAGCACTGTGCGCTACGGGCCACTCCCGCGGCCGACCCCGCTCTGCAGCCCCGGACGCGCGTCAGGAGGAGCCGGAAGTCGTCCCGAAGCGCCCTTTGAACGCGTGTCTGGTTGGCTCTTGGCCGGTACAGCCCCGTGCTCATCACCTTCCGCCGGGCACTTCCGGTGCCCTCGCGCTCTGCGCATGGTCGTTACACACACCCAGCCGCATTTCCTCCCGCCGCAGGACGCGTGCGCGCGCTGACGGGTCTTGAGCACCGCACACGGTGCCACCTGCTCTGCGGAGGGCCTCAGGCCGTTCCGCTGTGCCGCCGGGCCTTTGCCGTGACCTTCGGGGCCTCTCGTGAGCGCCAGAAGAAATTGCGCAGCCCCCGGAAGGGGCCCGAGTCCACTGGGTGTCCCTCCGGCGCACCGCCTGGCTCGCACCTGGGGCTGGCTGCCTGCTGATTTGCTCGTTTGACACCCCGTAGGAGCAGAGATTAATTCTTAGGTTCTCGCGCAGTGAGAGACACGCATAATTTCCGTCCAGTGGGCAAGATGAGCCCCGAGGCTGTGGCTTACTGCCGTGGGCCACCGACTTTTCTGCGTCTCGCCCGGCCACCTTGCCCTGACAGTCCTTAATTAGGTCGGGAGAAATGCCTAGCTCTTTACGCTCTCATTTGAAGCCAGCCTTTTGCCATTTTCCTCACCGGGTGGCGAGCTGAATAAAATCAGACCACGTAGTCAGTTGATACTTGTATGAGGTCATGTTTTTAACCTTTTGAAAATTATTCTTTCGCATAGTGTTACACACCCCTTACTTGTACTGGAGCCTCCAAGTAGGTTAAGGGGGATGGGTAAACAACTTCTGCCGGGACCAACAAAAGCAAGCCACGCGGCAGTCAAACCCCAGCCTCCTTTTCCCCTCCTCCTTCCACTGCGAGTACTTTCCCTGCTCCGAGCCGGAGGAGAGGGGCTGCAGAGCTTGGCCGGATGGTTCCGCCACCACTCCATCTGCCCGTGGAATTTATTAAGTGCAGAGTGTGAAGAGCAGGGCCCTGGGGGGCGCACCGGGAAGCCGGGGTTGCTGCCTAGTTTC
>PVKM010049800.1:0-10870 GCA_004027735.1 Carollia perspicillata
CCTTCAGGCTGCACTTGGGGATGCCCCCAGTCCTTGGGAGGAATGGCGGGCTCTCAGGACATATGTAGGTTTCTGCTGAGTGACGGACTTCAGAAATAAGAGGAGGGAGAGGGCTGAGTTTCTCCCAGGAGGTGAGGAGGGGGGACCTCAACAGGTCCCTGCTCTGCCTCTTCCCAGGCCATTGTCCTCTTGGGAAATGCTGAGCACCTGAGCTGATCCACTGCCCATCCTGAGCGCCTCTGTACCAGAGCCTCGTCTGCTTGGCAAGGACAGCCAGATGGCCCTTGGGCTTGGACTCTGGCCTGGGGTCTTCTGGGGGCTGAAAGTATTAATAAAAGCAATGTGCTTCTGTTTGCCTCTGTGTGCTGTGGTAAGCTGGGGTAGGGGATGGGCATTGGCTGCCTGAGGTTAGGGCCACATGGGCCTACGGCCTCTACCCTGCACCTCATTCACTGATTCATCCTACAAACAGTGTGGCTGTGCGCCAGGGGCTTTGCTCTGATGTGAGAGACCATGAGAACAGAACAGATTCAGGCCTGCCCTTGGAGGGGGGGCATTCCTTGGTAACAATTTTGTGGGGGAATACATCCAAGTTAGGGGACTTGTGCATTATTTGTGTATTAGTTTATAATCAATTTATTAAAGTTACTAACGTAAAACCTTATTTTTCTTAAGCCTTTACATTTACTTCTGGACATTATTGTACTAATTAATTTTATACTTTGAATGTAAAGCTCACTTTCACATTCTTTGATTAATGTTCAATTAGATTATAAATTTGATTTATAAATAAGATTGATGCCCCCCCTAAATATTTTACATTCCTTACAAGCCTGATTGTAATTCAATTCCCTTAGCATTTCAAACAATTACATACATAATCTACTTGATCTCTTAATAGAAGGTAAAGGAAGGTTGGGGGGAATCCAACCAGTAAAGTCTTCCTAAGCACTATTGGAAATGAATAAATCAGACATTTGATATCTGAGATTAACGAATGTTTACAAACATCTTTAAACAGCTAGTTACTAATCCACTGTCAGCACCAGTGCTACTGGATCACTTTATTTTCTCATCTTGTGATTAAAAATTTACTCACCCAAAAACACAGAAGCAAATTACTCTCTAGGCTGGGCCTGGAATGGAGGTTGCACAATTGGGGATTGATCTGCTATTCTGAACCTTGACCTAGAGCCTGGCCAGTCCCAGGATCAGTCTCTATGAGTCTCTGGGTTCTGAGTTTTTCCAAAATCACACCTCTTGTAATCTGGTGAGTTGTTGTTTTGTTTTTAAATCCTCACCCAAAGACATTTTTTCATTGCTTTTAGAGAGAGAGGAAGGGAAAGAGAAACATGGATGCAAAAGAGAAGCATCTACTGGTTGCTTCCCTTAAGCGCCCAGACTTGGGATGTACACGCCCAGAGGAGGGACCAAACCCACAACCTGGAAAGGGTTAGGAGCCAACATCTGGGCACAGGGGCCACTGAGCAGACTGTCTCAGTGAGGGTAGCGGATGGTACCTTCCTAACACACTTAGAAATGTTCTAATATTATAATAAAGGTTTCTATATTCCGATATTAAATGGATTGAACATATTTGAAATGATTTTATCCATCTTAGCACCGTTAACATTTGCTACACGTCGAGCTCTGCTTTTGAATTAATATCGTTTTATCTTTTCTATAAGATAACTGAATGGAAATCCGCCTAGATCTTGACCCACATGCAGGCATTTCAGTCCGGAATTACTATGGGCAAAGCCAAGAAAGGGAGAGCCACACAATTTCGTTATTGGCCACTGAGGGAGGCGGGGCAGGGGTGCCGGAGGGAGTAGCCCCAGCTCCGTGGACCCTCATGCCAGGAGGGGGCGCCCACCGCACGAATGTAGCACTTGGTCTAGGGGATAGTAAGCTATGGAGGCGACAGCCCCCAGGGAACGCAGGGATTGGCTGTGACATAAGATAGAAAGCGCTGTTGCCTCTGATTGGCTGCCGGGATAGCTAGTGCCAGCCCGCGCGAGAGACTCGTAGACCGTTAGCGCATTTGCTCTTGATTGGCTGGAACCCCGAGGGGCGCGGTTCCGATTGGCCCGTCCGCTGTCCACCGTCCACCAGTGTGTCCTCAGCGGGAGGGATGAGGCCGCAAGTGGCCGCGCGAGTTAAGCTCTGGCGCAGCTGCGAGTGTAGTGACGGCAGCGACTACAACAACCAAGCTGGCAGCGCGGCTCCCCCGCTCCCGCTCGCACCCGCGGCTCGTCCGCGCCCGCGCCCACTCGCGGCTGGGCCGGGCCCGTGCGTCACTATCGCTGACCCGGCCGCCCTCACCGACCCTGCCGCACCCGCCGCTACCTGGCTTGCCTCCGGGTCTGAGACCCGAGCCCCCGCCGTCCTCGGCGCTCGCCCTGGCCGAGCTGCCTCCGCTGCCTGCGCTCCCGTTACGGCCCGAGCCGCTAGCACCTTGGGGCCCCGGCGCCTACCTCGCGCTGCCCGAGCTACCGCCCGAGGCTTGCGCGCCCGAGCCGCCCGCTGCCGCTCTCTCCCTGCAGGACCTCCCGCGCCTGCCTGCGCCCGCGCCACGGCCCTCTCACCTGCCGCTGCCGCCGTTGCCGGAGACCGCGATCGTCGCCACTCCCGGGCCTGTGGGCGCGCGCGGCCGTCCGCCACTGGTAGCCGAGGCGCCCCCACAACCGCTGCCGCCACTGCCCGCACGGCCCTCATCTTTCAGCCTACTGGCGCCGCCTGCGCCCAGCGACCCCTGGCCACTGCCCCCTTTCTCACCTCCCCTGCCGCCGCCGGCGCTGCCACCACCTCACTTCTTCCTGTCGCCGCCCTGTTGACAGTTCGGCTCTCCAGTGGACGAGTGGGTAGGCAGCCCACCCTGGTCACGGGGCTTTGCTCCTCGCCGTCTTCCCCACGGACAGATCTAGAAGGCGTGGAGCAGAGCCCGGCCTGGGGAAAGAGGGGTCTGCCAGGGGAGAAGCCCAGTTTGGGGGAAGGAAGCAGTAAGTCTGAAAATAAACTCATTCCATTTTCTCCTGCCCTACAGCAAGCCTCTTGTCTCGTTATTTGAGAATGTAACTCATCCCCTGTGCTGATAAGCTGGCTGGTGATCCGGGCGGGTGGGGCTCCAGGGCACAGCATGAGGCTTGAGGAAATGAAAACAAAAGTTTAAAATATTTTAACTAAAAGTACCCCAAATATTTCATTTGCACTCTCTCTCTCTCTCTCTTTTCTTTTTGCTACTATTATTTCCATTCGGTCCAATGCATGGAAGAGGTTTCTAGGGTGGTTAGAAGGAGAGATGTCTAGTGGTTTCAGGGAGAGGCTCAGGCAGAAGCCAGACACCAGGGGAATTCAGAGGGGCCCCTCAAAGACCTCTGGGCTCCGGAGGCCCCTAGGTGATTGAGAGTGAGCTGGAGATCCTCACCCAGCCCAGCTTGGGGGCTGGACAGCCTGTGGAGGAGGTTAGTCAGGTGGTCGCCCATCTTCTTGATGGGTTTCACCTTCTCATCCAAGAAGTGGTCCTCCAGAAAGCGATGGAGATGACACTTTTATGTCGGTAGAACCCAGGGCATGCAGATCGAAAAGCTCCTGGTTCAGGTCCTTCTCCAGGATCACAGCATCTTGAGTTTTACCCCACTCCTCTTGGGAAGGCTTTAGCATGACCTGGAAGAGTACTTGGCCACCGCCAAGTACCATCTTCTATTAAAAATGAGTTTGCATCTTTAATAGAAACTCAGTGCCCTCTTCTCCTTGGCCAATTCGTGGAAGAAGTGGCCCATGCCCTCCAGAGCCACATCTTTGAGGTCGAAATAGAAGCCCAGAGAGAGGTAGCTATAG
The DNA here is from genome assembly GCA_004027735.1 of Carollia perspicillata. Classification (NCBI taxonomy): domain Eukaryota; kingdom Metazoa; phylum Chordata; class Mammalia; order Chiroptera; family Phyllostomidae; genus Carollia; species Carollia perspicillata. The sequence goes on from PVKM010049800.1 coordinate 3,841, forward strand.
GAGGCCTGGCCTACAAATGCACCTTGGCCAAGCGGTTCACAGCATTCTCCACCTGGGTGGATTAATTCTGATGAATTTGGGAGCTCATGGTTGTTTGGCAATAAGGAGTTAAGGTTAAAAACAAAACAAAACTGTGTTGGCTGTTCCAGGAGGCTGAGGTGGTTCTGAAGGTGGTGACTGGAAAAGAGGTTGGAGGGGCTGTGGCCAGGTGGCTCAGTTGATTAGAGCATCATCCTGATATGCTAAGGTTGTGGGTTTGAGCCTTCATCATGGCACATATAAGAATCAATCAGTGAATGCGTGAATAAGTAGAACAACGAATTGATGTTTCTCTCCTTCCTGTCTCTAAAATCTATTTTTAAAAACTTGGAGAAAAGAGAATAACCAGGTTGGAGGGTGATTGGAGGCTGGAAGAAGGGGAATCCCTGGATCTGCTTTATCCAAACACTATGAAGCAAGAGACAGATCCAGGGGACCTACAGAGGGCAGGCACTGCCTCATTTTCTCTTATAAAATAAAGATTTTGGATGCCATCGTGGAGGCCCTCCTCCGCTTAGGTTTGTATGGCTTCTTGGAAACTCGATCCTGCCTTCTAAGTCTTAAGTCATACTTTCAACTGAAATAGATTCGGGGTCCTGAGGGCCTGGGCGCACTGGGAGTAGTGTGGAACAATCGATACTGGGCCCTGGAACGAGGGCTGTGAGGTCATCCCCACGGGACAGGAAAGCTCCCACAGTGAGTCATGAGAGGAAGCCCCTGTTCTTTTCCCATCTTCACCTGCCCTCCCAGTTTCTCCCCAGCATGTACAACTCAGAATAAAGTTCTCTTTGTTACTCAGGTGGCTTGGGCTCAGGTAACCAGGCAGACGTCCTATCTCAATGGGCTCTTCTGTAGCAACAGTATCAGGAAGCCAACCTGACCTTGGAGGACCTCTGAGATCCTGGGACCTATCAGCAAGAAAGGCAGTGTATGAGTTTCCTGTGATGACTGTAGCAAATCACCACAGCTGGGTGGCTTAAACCAACAGAAATTTGTTCTTTCCTAGCGCTGGAAGCCAGAAGTCCAAAATCAAGGTATCGTAGGACTGTTCCTACCAAGGCTCTAGGGGAGGATTCTTCCTTGCCTCATCCAGCGTCAGGTGGCTCCTGGCGTTCCTTGGCTTGTGGCCAAGTCACTCCAGGCCCTGCCTGCACCTTCACATGGCTTTCTCCTGCGTCTATATCTTAGATCCTTGTCCCCCTTTTTTTCCTGAGTTACCTGTCATGGGATATAGGGCCCACCGTAAACCCAGAAGGATCTCATCTTGAGTTTTTAACCTAATTACACCTGCAAAGACCCTTTTTTCAAATAAGGCCACACTCATAGGTTCCAGGGCTTAAGGCCACCCAGCATTGGGGGCCACCATCCAATCCATATAGGTAGTACCTGTCCCCTTTGGGGCTATCCCACAGCCTGAGCTGTCTTCCCAGCTTCCCTTCCTGTGTTTTAGGCTCTGTCCCTCGCTGACCTGGAGCCTGGGGTACACTTGGAGACCCCAGAGAGGAGCCTAAGGTCCTAGTACCTTGATAAAGCTTCCACTGGTACAGGAATTTAAAAAAGAGAGGGATGGTCTTTTCCTCTTTGTTGAATTATGGCCAAATTCTCATTCCCGCTGGCCTGTTGCTTTCTCTATCCTCTTTAGGTTCTGTAGCCCTCCTCTCCTCTCAGCTAAGGATCAGACAGTAAACAGGAAGGCAAAACGATGTGTATCTTTCAAGAAGAGGATGTTGAGCTCTGGCCGGTGTGGCTTAGTTGGTTGGAGCCCCACCTGTATACTGTCCTGTATACCGAAGGGTTGGGGGTTCAGTTCCCAATCAGGGCACATGCCTAGGTTGCGGGTTCGATCCCCACTTGGGGCACACATGGGAGACAACCAATTGATGTTTCTCTCTCTCTCCCTTCCTCTCTCTCTCAAATCAATAAACATATTTTTTAAAAAGTAAACAGTAAAGGACAGCATTGAGAGAGCAACCCCACCCTCAAAACTCTACCTGGATAACTACTGCTGGTTGAAAGCTGACAATTACGACTGTTAATAAAGTTCATTGCTACCCAATTAGTGGAGTCTGCCCACGCTGACAAATGAAGCTGCCATTGTCCTCTTGACAAAACAGCTTGTCAATACTTACAGCAACCCCCAAGGTGTATGAGGGACTGGCAGCCTGGGCAAAAATGCCTTTGGTGACTGGAGATGAGCAGGGCAGACTTCTCCCTTATTTTACAGCCAGGAGGCACCTGAGATTAGGGCAGCTGTGACTTGCTCAGTGCGGCCCTGGGGTGGGGTTGGCACCTGGTCTGACCCAGGGTCCAGTAAGCTGCCTGCTGCAGGTGGTAGACAAGCATCAGTGCTCTCTGCATCGGGGACACAGACGTGGCGAAAGTGAGCCAGGGTGGAGAGTGGCTTCTTGTGGAATCAGACCCAGATGTGGCTCTCTGCAGAGGCTTCGTGGCACAGGGAGCCTCTAGAAGGTGGCGGGGAGAAGGGGGTGGCTGGCTCCGGGGCAGGGGGTGCAGGTGGGGTGGCAGTGTGAGGCTTAGCCATTGGGCTGCACTGCTGCGCTGCCTTCAGAGAAAGACACCGGCAGGCCCAACTTACTGGAGCTCCCCCACAGGCTGGGCAAGGAGCCGGCTTTGAAGTCAGCGTCTGGAGTGGCATCAGGTAGGTCCTGTTTCATGCATGTACACGTAGGCCACATTTCCTTAATTGTCTCCATGTCTGTACAGTGGGGGTTGTAAAAACAGGGAGAATTCTTATGGGATCTCAAGGTTTGATCTACACCTTTTAGGTTTAGGAACCTGAACAGGCTTTTGTGCCTTGGGCAACACTGGGGCCTTGGGCACCTCCCCAGTAGGTGATACCCTTCGGTTGTGTAGCCCCCAAACCCACTTCCAGGCCCACTCCTTGAGGGGGCTGGTGGAGAGCAAGGCTGACCCCCACCCTGGTTTCCTCCCTGGGTAGCTGGGTGGGGAATGCTCTGCTGCCCCATCTCTTTCGGGCAGAGGCAGATGGGGGTAGGGATTCCAATGGAGGTGTTAAAGTGCCTTTGAGTTGCTAACCTCGGTGAGGATCTCAACTCTCCATATCAATGGCATTCCAGCCCCATCACAGTCTCAGCTTCAGGCTTCAACTGTAACCCTTTGGTTTCCAGATGCAACTGAATCCAGGTGTACCCAGGGAGCTCAGAGAGGGCTTGGGGCCTCCTGGCCTCTTTCCAAGAAGGGCTGAGGAGGACAGGAAGTCCATTCTTGCCTAGGTACCCCAGGAATCTGTCCCCTGCCTATGAATCTCCCTCTCCCCCCACCCCCAGTGGGCAGCTCCTCCAACCACCCCCTTCTGGCCTCTCTGTTTTCCAACAAATTGCTCCACTTTTACTCTCCCTCTAGGCAGCACCTTATCAAAGAGGGGGAAGAATGGGTGACAAGTAAGAGGAAGCTGAAGCTACTAGGCCACCCTAGAGGCACTTCTGGTGGACCTGTCTTTGGAGGTGGGGGGTAAAAGGGAGGGTGTCTTCATCCTTTGGACACCCACCTCCCATGTGGCTGGCCAGCCCCTAGCAATGTGGGGTCTCCCCCTTCTTGATTGTAGATATTTGGGGCCAAAGAACTGAGATCTAAAAAAAATTAGGGTCTCCTTGGTGCCTTCTTGGAACGCTAGGATTTACCTTGTGTGTGTGTATGTGTGTGTGCAGCACAGACAAGGCCCCATGACAACCTGGAGGGTCAGTGCCACAGAGCTGTCTGTGGAACTGGTGGGCCCTGAAAGTGAGGCCTTACTGCAGGCTGACCAACTGTCCTAGATTCCCCGGGATGCAGGACTCAGTCCTCAAACCAGAATGTCCCAGGCAGAGCGGGACAAGTGGGTCACCTTATGGCCAAGGCAGCAGGCAGACTGCGCTGGGCCTGGGGACCACAAAAGGCCCTGGGCTGGGGCTGCCTGGGATGGGAGGCCTTGTGGGCGGGTCAGTGGGCCCTTCCAGAGACCCGGGCTTGCTGAGTGCTCCTGACATCTGCCCAAACCTGTGGAGCTGGATTCCTGGCAGCCCTGCCGACCATAGAGGGAGCCTACTGAAGGCTTGCTTCTATTTTCCCTTCTGCTCAGCCACCCTTCCTCCCCATGCCTCAGTTGAGGCCTCAGGGGCTGGAGGAACTGGGCAAACCCTGCCCAAGATATTCCACGCCCATCACAGCCTGTTGTCATCAGCACTCCCCTCACAGCCCTCAGATGTCCAAAGGCCACCAGGTCAGCTGCTCACACTGGTCAGTACTGCCCCATGGCCCTGCGGGGAGGCACCAGGTATAGAGGGGGTCCCCATCACAGGGGCCCACTTGCAGGCCCATGGATTACCTCTGGCCTCAGTCTCCCCATTTTAAGGGGACAGGTTCTCAAACTTTTGGGGTCAACCACCCCTTTGGACTGTGGATGTCCTTTGGAAGGACTGTGGATGTCCTTTGTAAATCTGTTGAAAGTGTAAATCCCTCTTACAAAAATATCCTGAAACTCAGTCCCAGAGCAATGCACCAACCTGAAGTTGGAATCATTTATGAATAAAGCTCCATTGTGGCAGGTGGGGACACACCTAACACCCTCCCCTCCCCCAGGGTTGTAGGGTGGTGCATTGACCAGGTGTGTGTGTGGGGTCTTCCCAGCCCTCCAGGACATGTGCTGAGGGACACCTTCTCAAGGGGCAGTCAGGCCTCTGCTCTTCCTCAGGAGGGATGGAGGTGAGAGGATCTCCCAGGTGAGGGCTGTCTCTGAGAGTCCTCCCAAACACCCCGGAAAGTGGAATTTCCATCAGTCCCCTCCCTTTTCATACAACAATTCTCAGTTCTTAGCACCCAGGGAGGGGTTTGAGGGAGTTCATAACCCATCCCCTAAAATGAGGGGCTCACGTTTGTGGGTCTCAGGAGGTTTCTCAAAGAGGTCTTTGACCCAAGGAGGTTAAAAAACTTTGACCTTTCGTTATCTACCCCAGGCGAGACGGGCAGGGTTTCAGCTATGGTCTGTGTTCCTCCCTCCCAGGCTGCCTCCCACAGAGGGAGTCATGGAGCTCTGCTCGGTCTTGAGCACAGGGGCTTCCCTGAGGACTGTGAGGCAGGGCTCAGGGAGACCGGTGTCCCCTGGGCCTAACTCCTGCTGCCTTCCTCTGTGGTGTCTCACCCAGAGCGGTCACTCTCCCCCCTCGGGCAAGAGGAGCCCTGCCCCTGCTGCTCTTCCCCTTTCACCCGTGCCCCGGGTGCTCCTCCCCCGCTTCCACAACAGGCTCTTTATCCTCTGGCCTCTAGAGACTTCACAGCAACTCAGCGTGGCCCCCAGTTTCAGTGGAGGGGGTGGAGAGGGCATACCTGAGCTGAGGTATAACTGAGGGGGTGGTTTTCTAGGCCGTTGCCTGGACGATGCCACCTGAGCTGGGCGCCAGGCACCTGTCGCCTAGGGAACGGTGCGGGCGGGGCCCTTCCCTCGGGAGCCGCTAGGGCCTCTGGGCTGAGACCCGAGACGGATCGAATTCCGGAGAGTCCTAGCCGCGGGGTATGGGCGGGTGGGGGTGCGCGATACTGGGAAAGCGGGGGTACGTTTGCATCTTCAAGAAACGAACCAGGCCTGGGAGAGCAAGGACGGCGGGGGAGGGGCGGAGAAGTCTCAGGAAGGGGAGCGGAGCTCCTCAACTGCCCCACTTCTTTGTCCTGAGCCAGTTACATCTCTTCTCCCAAAGCCGATCCTCAGTCTCACCATTCCTTTTTCCCTGGGTTCCCACAGGCATAGATGTTCTCTCCTCCCCTGTTCCTTCCTGGTCACGGTATGCCCTCCCCGCCAAGTCTGAGTCCTCCTCCCCTCCCAGCCCCGCCTCCTCCCCGTAGCACTGGCCTCCCCAGTCTCGGCCTGGCTGCTCCTCCCCTGCCTCCGCCTTAAAACCCCGATGCCTGCTGCCAGGAGCCGGCAGTCCCCAGGTGGCATCCCGCAAGGGTATACTGCTCAGCGTGAACCTGCGCCAGCCAGAGGGGACGAGGTGCTCTCCAGCCTGAAGGTGGGTTGGAGGGTAGGTTCTACGTAGCCGGTCAGACAGGCAGTGGTTGGGGCGTGACTGCAGGGTGGCAGAAGAAGCAGCCACTGGGCAACTGATGGGCGACGGGCGTCTCGAGGGGATACCAGCCACTCAGCTGAGCAGGACTGTGAGATTTTGTGTTTGTTGGGGGCCAGAGACACACTTGTGAGGGGCACAGAGCTAGGAGGTGCCTTGCAAGAGGTTCACAAATGTGAGAACTGTCCCGGTCTGAGGACACTGTCCGTTCCTGGCTGGCAGCAAGACCCCTACTTGGCAGCATCTGACGATTCGCTCCTCGGTTTACCGGACCACCAAGAGTTGAGAAGACCTGACCTAAGGGGCAGATGGCTTCAGCTGGCCTGGAACTCCTGGGCTTGACCCTGGCCGTGCTGGGCTGGCTGGGGACCCTGGTGTCCTGCACCCTGCCCCTGTGGAAGGTGACCGCCTTCATCGGCAACAGCATCGTGGTGGCCCAGGTGGTATGGGAGGGACTGTGGATGTCCTGCGTGGTGCAGAGCACGGGCCAGATGCAGTGCAAGGTGTATGACTCGATTCTGGCGCTGCCCCAGGACCTGCAGGCTGCCCGAGCCCTCTGTGTGGTTGCCCTCCTGCTGGCTCTGCTCGGCCTGCTGGTGGCCATTACGGGCGCCCAGTGCACCACCTGTGTGGAGGACGAAGGTGCCAAAGCCCGCATCGTGCTCACCGGGGGGGTCATCCTCCTCCTCTCAGGCATCCTGGTTCTCATCCCCATCTGCTGGACAGCCCACGCTATCATCCAGGACTTCTACAACCCCCTGGTGGCTGAGGCCCTCAAACGAGAGCTGGGGGCCTCCCTCTACCTGGGTTGGGCAGCAGCTGCCCTGCTCATGCTGGGTGGGGGCCTCCTCTGCTGCACATGCCCCCCACCCCAGATGGACAGGCCCCGAGGACCCAGGCTGGGCTACTCCATC